>JAXIVJ010001223.1:0-140000 GCA_036785665.1 Chirona hameri
CCTGCCGACATGCTCAGGGGCTGGGACGGCGGATTGCGGGGCCCAGCTTTTCCCAGCTTGCAGCTGGGAAATAATGACCTTTTGATTTTGTTAGCAACAATTTCTTAGGCTACCGTTATGGTTTTAAAATTATTTTATTTAAATTTAAGAATTAAAGAAAATTATTCCCAAATTCAAAGTTGTAAGTTTGGAAAAAATACAAAACAAGTACCTTGTGTACTTCATGAAGGTCATTGACAAATTCGTCCTTCCCTACCATTGTTTACATCGAATGCGGCATTTTTGGAGGCTCTGTGACGTTTCCGATCAAACTGAGCGCTGCTCCGACACACGCTAGTAGCGCTTTCGTTCTCCATGCCAACCAGGCGTCAGCCAATCAAAAGCCAGAAAGGGAATACATTCTGGCTTTTCATTGGCTCACGCCTGGTTGCCATGGAAAACGAAAGCGCTACTAGCGTGCGTTGGAACAGTGCTCTGATCCGTGAAGCAATCCGTAAAGCATCCGTGATGCATGACTATCAGTATAAAGGCGGCCGCTCACTAGGCCATTCGGCGCACGGAGGTCGCGATATCGCTACGACTTTCCGCGCATCTTTAGCGACATTCCGCCTTCGCGTCAGCCGAAACGTCAAAAATCGCGGACGAATGTCGTCGGCCGGCCATCTGCGGACCGGCGGAAAAAAGCTGATTCAAACGAACTTTTTTCGGCGACTGAACGCCGCGGAGCCGCGGACAACAAAATTGATCAGGCTACAGTGGCGAATCTATGCAAGACAGAGGTGCACATTTTGCACAGCATGCTCTTGCCGCTGTGAAATTTATTATGTAAAAGTTTCGTGGTTCTAAACTTACATCTTCGTCGAAAAATGGCCATCATTAATTTACCTTGTGACAGGCTGTAGGCACAGGTTGCGACATGCTGTAGGTCGGCGGGGCGGAATCTCGCGAGCAGACAGCGCCGAATCCGCCGGAACAAGGACGATATTCAGCGGTATCGACGCGATTTTCCGAGGCGGGATGTCGCAGTATATCGCGCGCCGAATGGCCTAGTGTGCGGCCGCCTTAAAGGCGGCCGCACACTAGGAAGGTATATCTGTCTTTTATACCGCTCTATGGAAGGTATATCTGTCTTTTTTAGGTCAGCTCAATATTGAGGTCACCAGAGGTCGTCAAAGGTCAGGTTTTCCAGTTGTAGGACTTCGCTTGAGAATCCCCCAAATATATCGGGAACTATGATAGCTAGGAACAAACGAAAAAAAAAACAATCCCCTCTTTTAATATCAATATTTAATCGCCATCTGTGTCCCCAAATTTGAGCTCAGGTCAATATTTTAGGCTCCAGAGGTCATCAAATGTAAATTTTTTTTGTTGTTGTTGGCAAAACAGCTTTACGAAATAACTTTTTTCCTAATGAAGATAAGGCACTGGTTGTTACGCCATCGTGTTTGTCTCGTCAAAGCGCTTCTAGTTCAAAATCGTAGACGGATAAATATTTCCACTGGGGGGTCGCTCAGGAAAGTACGGGCCAGCGTGTTTTCCGGATGTGTGTCCAGACGAGATCTTTGGCCACCTCTGCAGGTCGACGCTGCGGTTATTGGTTCGGAAGATCTTAGGGGGGCGAAAAACGCCACCCCAGCCAATGGTGTTCGGCTGAGACATCAGCCAATGCCGGGTTAGTACTTGTACATTGTCAATGCCTTGTACTCCTCTCAGACGTTACTAGCATACACTGCAAAACAATGAGACCTTTGACTGGTCTTCTTCGAGAGCCTCACTGCCGCTCGACCGGCAGACCACCTCTACCACCAAAGGACCCTCTACAGGACAGCAAAGGCCCTCTACAGATCGGCAGGGGCCTCTAAAGGCCGGCAGATGACCATCTGCAGATCGGCAGGGCCCTCTTAAGGTCAACAGAGGGCCCTCTACAGATTGGCTGGGACACTGCAGATCGACATGGCAACTAAAGGCTGGAAGAGGGCCCTCTACAGGTCGACAGGGCCCTCTAAATGCCGATAGAGTCCTCTGCAGATTGGTAGGGCCATCTAAAGACCGACAAGGCCCTCTAAAGGCCGGAAGGACCCTATGCAGGCCGGAAGGGCCCTCTAAAGGCCGCCAGGACCCTCTAAAAGCCGGCAGGGCCATCTAAAGGCCGGCAGAGAGCCCTCTATAGATTGGCTGGGGCACTCTGAAGATCGACAATGCCACCAAAGGCTGGAAGAGAGCCCTTTTCAGTTCAGTAGGGCCCTCAATGCCGGCAGAGGCCCTCTGCAGATTGGCAGGGCGATCTACAGATCGACAGGGCCCTCTAAAGGCCGGCAGAGGGCCCTTTCTAGATCGGCAGGGACCCTCTGCAGATCGGCAGGGCCCTATAAATAACGACAGAGGGCTCTCTACAACTGACAGGGGCCCTCTAAATGCCGACAGGGGGCCATCTGCAGATCGGCAGGGCCCTTTAAGAGCTGGTAGAGGTCCCTCTCCACACTGTCTGGGCCCTTTTGTACGTATTTACATATACATGCCTTTAACAGACAAGCAAGTGCTGTTATTTATTCCTGTTACGATTTGTTTAGGTTGGTGGGCGTTGTTTTATGCGACGTAAGGCGTTTTCGCGGGCGGCTGACACCATCCAAAACACTGGGGCCTTCGGCCCCAGGGGGCCCTCGCTCGGTCGCCAGACAGAGGGGCCTGTCTGGCGACCGAGCCAGACAGGCCCCTCTAGCCTGTCTGGGGGGGGGGGGGGTATGGCTCCCTCCTCATCCCCTCCTAGCCTCCAGGGGGGGGGGGGGGTATGGATGGCTCCCTCCTCATCCCTCCTACGCCCTTGCAGGGGACCTCTGACATTTGACCTCCAGAGGGCCTCTCTGGCTTCCAGAGGGACCCCTCTGGCCTTCGGTGGCCTTTCTGACCTCCAAAGGACCCCTCTGACCCCCAGGAGCCACCTCTGACCTCTCCTCTGACTTCCAGATGGCCTCATCTGGCCTTCAAAGGCCCCTCTGACCTCCATAGGACCCCCTCTGATTTCCAGGGGAACCTGTGACCTCCGCGACGGGGCCTGCGATATGGGGCCTCTTTGAAGCATGGAGAGCCTCCTTAAATGACAGGAGGGGCAAAAATATATGTTTGCCCCCCCCCCCCCCTGCCCCACGACAGGGGGGTCGACTGCCCCTCCTGACCCCCCGGTGGCGCCGCCGCTGCACTCGCCACCTGCTGGATCTGCCAGTGGCCTTAAACTAAGACAAGCTACTTGATAAGCCCATGAGCGCTCAAAATGTTCGACTGAAGTTGTATACGTTGCTGTTTTCTGAAGTTGTCTTTGCAAACTTATGACAGATCGTTTCGCGTAAAGCGCCTCCGCATTCCATAGTCTATACGTCAGTGAATTACCTCGAATGTATGTGTTTGCAATGCAATTTGTCACAAACCTGAGCAATCGGGGCAACGTAAAATGTTGAGGGCCCGAAGTTTCGCGTTGCCTCTTCTTCATTGTGTTGCTGCTGGGACCTTCAAGGAGCCTAGTGCGTGCAACTAAAATTGTTAACCCGCGCACCGGCGGGGTCCGCGCCAACTTCGAACCGACAGGGGGGGGGGGGGCGGATACCTGCCCTCTAAGATGAAAAAACGTGCAACATAGCGACAGACATACAAAAACGTTAGATAGCTCGAAACAAGGTATTATGAAAGTACTAAGGTCATTTTTTAGGCCAGGTCATTATTGAGGTTACCAGTCACCAGAGGTCAACAAAGGTAAAATTTCGGCCATATATGCTATCCTTACCAAAAACCGTGTATATCTCGAAAACAAAAAGAGCTAGCGACGCGCGAAAAAAAAACGTCCGAAAGATTTTTTTTTCTTATGTCACTCAGGCTCCATCAGATTTCATCTCAGGTCAATAGTTAGCTCACGGGAGGCCATCGAACTTGAAACATTCTAAAAATCGCGGAATTGTTTTTAGGGAATAACTTTGGAGATACGCATGATAAAGTGATACCTACAGTTTTCACCATTGTGTTTCTCCGTCGAGACGTATCGAATAGTATATCGTATGACCATGACCTAGTTGGGTAATATCCCCAAATTCACCTGACCTATGCTCAGGTCAAGGTGAGGTCAAGTTCAAATTTTACATCAATCAACGCGTCTCGACGAGCCAAACACAATGTTGATAACTCCATTACTCTACTTTGATTTGGCAGAGTTATTGAAGAACAACCACGCGTGACCTCGGGGTCACCTGAGTTGACCTAGTAGAGGTCACAGAACAAAAATGTGACTTGGGTCTTTGCATACGGCACAATAATGGCGTATCTGGTGAAAACTGGTCAAATTTAAGCATTTACTGTGGATTTATACGTGTTTTCATTTTTATCCATTTACTTATAATGATGAGGTCACGAAATCGATCTGACCTCAGGTCACCGATATTTAAAATTCAAGATAAACGAATTGTAGGTACTTATGGCCAGGCACGTAGCCAGGATTTCGTTCAGGGAGGGGGGCGCCTCGAAAGGGCCCCTTCCCGAGCGTTGAAATGGCCCCTTCCCAAGCGTTGAAAGGCCCCCCCCCCCCCACACAAAAAAACGCATGAAAAGGCACGTTACAAGGCTGGAAAATGTAGTATGGCAGGCATGGCATGGCCATACCAACGTTTAGGAGCTGGAGTTAGCAAACTGCCACATCAACTTTGGAACCAGCGACACGAATTTGGAATCAGCTATACCAACTTGGAATATTTTTTTAAGCTAAAGACCTGTAACTCTTAAACAAATTGCGCGCGAAATTGCGAAAATTTTGATTATTATGCCCTGGGTTGCTTTCTCATCAATGCGTCGCATTGCGTATGGTACGGACGTCTAAAATTGCTATATTGTGCGTTTAAAGGAAATAGTTCACCTTGGAAAATTTGTACCCAACACGATTTGATTATATTTTGTAATACAATTTCTTTTTATATTGTCAAAAATGACCTTATATCGCGCCGATTCAGGACAGAAGGCCGTACATTTTTATTGTTTATCAAAACTATATGCATACTCTCTGAGTCAGAGTCCTGACGTCACGCGAATGTAAACAATGGTTCAGCCAATCAGATTCCAAAGTAGTCGCGTAAAGATAGACTCGCATTGGAGATGTGCCAACCGGCGGCCGGCGATCGCTTGCTAACACCAGCTGCAAGCTAATTGGCTGATGGTATAGCCTCTGCCCGGGCTAAAACCAGTACAACATTCTTTCGCCAGCACCGCATTCCTTCGCCAAAAACTCAAATATATTCGGCTGGAGTCTTTTCAGTCAAGACAACTTGCAGATAAGGGTTTCCCAACACGGGCTACAAAACTGCTATCTCAGTTTAAAACTAATGTTGAAGGTGAACTATTTCCTTTAATAGTGCGGAAAAGGTGCTAAAATGAACTATTTTGCCCAATAATATAGGAAAGTAGCAACATAACACATAAATGCGCCGAGAAACTGACCGATTTTTTTCTCCTAACCCGCATATAATTGAATTTGTAGTTAAATTGCGCCGCGGAGCGGCGCGAAAATTTTGAGTTTTATTCCCTGTACAACTGTATTCTTACTGTTGAAAGGCCCAAGGTCCCTTTAGATCGTCTAGGGGCGCCTCTGACCTTTTCTACGCCCTTCCGACCTGTTCAGGGACTCATCTGGGATCCGCGAAGCGAAAAGATATGATGTGGAGTGGGTGATATATATATATATGTATATATATATATATATAGATATATATATATATATATATATATATATATATATATATATATATATATATATATATATATATATATATATATATATATATATATATATATATATATATATATATATATAATACAAAGAGGGCTTACTCTACAGGACAAAATACAATCGGATCTTTCGGGTATATTGTAGCACCCTGACGAAGGGTGTTACAATATACGCGAAAGCTCCGCTTTTAATATTTGTATTGTGGAGTAAATCCTCTTTGTATTTAATCTTCATCTGCGATCTCTACGTGCTTTGACCCTTCCGGTCTCACCAGACTCCTCTGACCTTCCAAGAAGCCCCTCTTGTGTGTCAAGGGGCCCATTCGGCCTGTTCAGAGGTTCTTCCGACCTGGCCAGGGACTGCACTGGCTGCTTTGTCGCCCTGCCGACATGCTCAGGGGCAGGGACGGCGGATTGCGGGGCGCAGGGTACCCAAAATCCCCCTCAAATGAAAATCCTGGGGAGGGGAAGGGTCATGTTGCCCCAGATTGAGCAGGCTAAAATCTGGGGGGGGGGGGAACTACCCTTTGCCCCCAGGATTTTCGACTGGGTTAATTTTGGGTACCCTGCCCCCGCAATCCGCCGCCCCTGCTCAGGGGCCCATCCGACCTGCCCAGGGGCCCCTCCAGTCTGGCTAGGAACTCATCCGGCATGTTCAAGGGGTCTTCCGACCGCCCAGGGACCCTTTCGGTCTAGCCAGGGGCCCCTCTAACTTGCCCAGGAGCCCCTCCGATCGGCCCAGCGACTCTTCTGGTCGACCTGCGCTGGCTGCTTTGTCGCTCTTGCCGACATGCTCAAGGGGCCCTCCGACCTGCCTGGAGCCCCTCCGTGCTGGCCAGGGGCCACTTCAGCATGTTCAGGGGCCCTTATCACCTGCCCAGGGGTCCTTTCGGTCTGATCAGGGGCCCATCCGATCTGCACAGGGGCCCTTTTAACTTTCCAGGGGCCCTCTGGTCTCTCCAGGGGCCCTTTAACCTTCTAAGGGGCCCTTCCGACCTAGCAAGGGACTGCGCTGGCTGCTTAGTCGCCTTGCGACATGCTCCGAGGGCCCTCCGACCTGCCCTGGGGCCCCTCCGTGCTGGCTAGGGGCTCATTCGGCATGTTCAGGGACCCTTCTGACCCACCTAGGGGCCCTTTCGGTCTGGTCAGGTCCCCTCTGACCTGCACAGGGGCCCTCTTAACTTCCCAGGGGCCCTCCAACCTGCTCAGGGACCCTTATGACCTGGCAAAGGACTGCGCTGGCCGCTTTGTCTCCCTGTCGACATGCTCAGGTGCCTCTCAACCTGCCCAGGGGCCCCTCTGTGCTGTCTAGGGGCCCATTCGACGTGTTCAGGGGGCCCATTCGACGTACTCAGGGGGCCTTCTGACCCGCTCAGGGGCCCTTTCGGTCTTGCCAGGGGCCCCTCTGACATGCACAGGACACTTTTGAACGTCAAAGGGGCCTTCTGGTCTTTCAGAGGGCCCTGGTGGCCCTAAAGGGCCTCTGAAGTCCGCTAAACTCTCTAAGGACCACGCTTCGTGTGGTAAAGAGCCTATGATACCGCGCTTCGCGCGGTCTCGTCGGCCCTTTTCTGCGCGCTGCGCGCGCCGAAAAGGGCCCTCGCGCGCCAAAAAGGGCCCTCCTGGCGTCTATGGGGGGGGGGGGGGGGGGCGGAACAATAATTTGAATAAGTCTTTAATTAGCTTTCAACTCAAAATCAGATATATTTTGCAATGCTACACAAGAATGGCACCAGTGACGTCATTAACAAAGCCTGCTACGGGACTTGGGTATACTAATCAAGAACAACTCGCCACAATGGTTAAGTGCGCCGAGAAGCATGCCAATGACTTTGTAAACAAATCGCCGACGCTAAATAGGTCGCCGTCGATGTGCATCGATGAGCTTCCAATTTAATTGGCCGTTTTGTGTTATTGTTTGCTAGTTTTTTTGGGGGGAAAATTATTATTTTTCATGATAATATAAAGCATAGTGTTATATACAGCCACAGACAAATTATACACTACTCCTAATGTTGAAAACAAATGAATCGATTTTCACAAATTGAGGGAACCTATGCCGCCGTTGATGTGCATCGGTGAGCTTCCGATTTTATTGCCACTTTTTACAATCGCTGTTAGTTTTAGAAGATCGCCGGGCATATAATCACAACAAGCAGAACGCACAATATATTTTCCACTCTATTGCGTAAAAAAAAACAATACGGGAAAAGCCCGCAGTTTGATGAGGACCAAAAGTACTTGCAAGTACCGGTCGTTAAAAGTGTGGAACGCTTATCAACTTTAACTTGAAATATCTTTCGGTAGGAAAGTTTTCATGCAAAATGTGATGAATTTACAATATATTTTGGTCTCGTCTGGCGATTTCAAGTGCTAACTCCATTTTTGTGGAAAAAGGTCATTATTTCCCTTTAAAGGAAATAGTTCACCTTGAAATTTTTTTACCCAACACAATTTGATTATATTTTTTAATAAAATTTATTTTTATATTGTCAAAAATGGCCTTATATCGCGCCGGTTCAGGACAGAAGGCCGTACATTTGTATTGTTTATCAAAACGATATGCATACTCTCTGAGTCAGAGTCCTGACGTCACGCGAATGTAAACAATGGTTCAGTCAATCAGATTCGAAAGTAGCCGCGTAAAGATAGACTCGCATTGGAGATGTGCCAACCGGCGGCCGGCAATCGCTTGCTAGCACCAGCTGCAAGCTGATTTGCTGATGGTATAGCCTCTGCCCGGGCTAAAACCCGTACAACATTTAGTCATGTAAGTTTGAAACCGCTCGGTCAATCACTGTGGCTTTGGGACGACCACAAACTTTCAAAAACTTGCTTGGAGGTGGGGTCACTTAACATGAACTGTTGACCTGACCTGAGATGACTCGAGATAACAAAATACACACAATGTGAATAATTGATGCCCGAATAGCTATGCTAAGTTTGGCGGCGCTGCACACCGCCGTTTTCCCAATATTTACGAAAACTGCGCAGGTGGGCGGATATCCGCATCCCACGTCGGTGCGCGCGTTAATACATGGTGCCAAAGGGAGTCAGTTGCCGCAAATTCTTTTGTATCAGACTACGTAATTATCAGTCAATCTACGCATAGGGTCTGTCCGACGCCTTTTTTCTTCTCTCGATCATTTAGGGCCCCTGTAAAATATAGAGGCCTAAATCCGCTGAGGAGAAACCATTTCGAGCTTTGTTTGGGTTTTGGGTGGGGCGTTTTGTCGCGTTTTGTTTTAACCCCCTGGGGATGACGTGACCCCCCCCCCCTTGCCGAAGGTCTGGCTGCGCCCCTGGGCGCACATACGGACCTTCAGGGCGGGGGGCAAGTGCCCCCTTTCCCCCCGTGGGTACGCCTATGACTGCAAATGCATGCTGTTGCCGACCGACTGGATGGCCTGTTGTTATCTGGGTTTTACGCCAACCATACGCTAAGGGGTTGGCGTCTCCCGGCACCTCTCCCATAGTCTCCCGGCACCTCACAGTGGGTACGCTCGCCCTGCTCTGAGGCAAAGCGGCGGTTAGACCACACCTTATACAGGCCATCCGCCGGGGACACGGACCACCATCTCTGGCAATAAAGCATGCCCCTGCGCTACCTTACCGCCGATATTTACAGGCATACATTCAGTGCGAATTCCGTGCCAGGTGCGAGAAGCACGAAGCATACACGTGCGTTTGAGCGCTGTAAGCTTCTGTCGGGGAACATCGTGGAAGCTGAGGCCACCAACGTCTGTTGCCATAGTCTCCCGGCACCACACAGTGTCCACTGGTTGTAAGTCATAGTCTCCCGACACCTTACAGTGTCCACTGGTTGTAAGCCATAGTCTCCCGGCACCTCACAGTGTCCACTGGTTGTAAGCCATAGTCTCCCGGCACCTCACAGTGTCCACTGGTTGTAAACCATAGTCTCCCGGCACCTCACGGTGTCCACTGGTTGCAAACCACAGTCTCCCGGCACCTCATAGTGTCCACTAGTTGTAAGCCATAGTCTCCCGGCACCTCACAGTGTCCACTGGCTGTAAGCCATAGTCTCCCGGCACCTCACAGTGTCCACTGGTTGTAATCCATAGTCTCCCGGCACCTCACAGTGTCCACTGGTTGTAAACCATAGTCTCCCGGCACCTCACGGTGTCCACTGGTTGTAAACCATAGTCTCCCGGCACCTCATAGTGTCCACTGGTTGTAAGCCATAGTCTCCCGGCACCTCACAGTGTCCACTGGTTGTAAGCCATAGTCTCCCGGCACCTCAGTGTCCACTGGTTGTAATCCATAGTCTCCCGGCACCTCACAGTGTCCACTGGTTGTAAGCCATAGTCTCCCGGCACTTCACAGTGTCCACTGGTTGTAAGCCATAGTCTCCCGGCACCTCAGTGTCCACTGGTTGTAAAAAGTCATAGTCTCCCGGCACCTCACAGTGTCCACTGGTTGTAAGCCATAGTCTCCCGGCACCTCACAGTGTCCACTGGTTGTAAGCCATAGTCTCCCGGCACCTCAGTGTCCACTGGTTGTAACAAGCCATAGTCTCCCGGCACCACACAGTGTCCACTGGTTGTAAGGCATAGTCTCCCGGCACCTCACAGTGTCCACTGGTTGTAAACCATAGTCTCCTGGCACCACACAGTGTCCACTGACCAGTCTCCCGGCACCACACAGTGTCCACTGGTTATAAGACATAGTCTCCCGGGACCTCACAGTGTCCACTGGTTGTAAGCCATAGTCTCCCGGGACCTCACAGTGTCCACTGGTTGTAAGCCATAGTCTCCCGGCACCTCACAGTGTCCACTGGTTGTAAGCCATAGTCTCCCGGCACCTCACAGTGTCCACTGGTTGTAAGGCATAGTCTCCCGGCACCTCAGTGTCCACTGGTTGTAAGCCATAGTCTCCCGGCACCACACAGTGTCCACTGGTTGTAAGCCATAGTCTCCCGGCACCTCACAGTGTCCACTGGTTGTAACAAGCCATAGTCTCCCGGCACCTCACAGTGTCCACTGGTTGTAAGCCATAGTCTCCCGGCACCTCACAGTGTCCACTGGTTGTAAGACATAGTCTCCCGGCACCTCAGTGTCCACTGGTTGTAACAAGCCATAGTCTCCCGGCACCTCACAGTGTCCACTGGTTGTAAGCCATAGTCTTCCGGCACCTCAGTGTCCACTGGTTGTAAGCCATAGTCTCCCGGGACCTCAGTGTCCACTGGTTGTAAGCCATAGTCTCCCGGCACCTCACAGTGTCCACTGGTTGTAAGCTATAGTCTCCCGGCACCACACAATGTCCACTGGTTGTAAGTCATAGTCTCCCGGCACCTCGCAGTGTCCACTGGTTGTAAGCCAGTCTCCCGGCACCACACAGTGTCCACTGGTTGTAAGCCAGTCTCCCGGCACCTCACAATGTCCACTGGTTATACGCCATAGTCTCCCGGCACCTCAGTGTCCACTGGTTGTAATCCATAGTCCCCCGGCACCACACAGTGTCCACTGGTTGTAAGCCATAGTCTCCCGGCACCTCACAGTGTCCACTGGTTGTAAACCATAGTCTCCCGGCACCTGACAGTGTCCACTGGTTGTAAGCCATAGTCTCCCGGCACCTCAGTGTCCACTGGTTGTAAGCCATAGTCTCCCGGCACCTCACAGTGTCCACTGGTTGTAAGTCATAGTCTCCCGGCACCTCACAGTGTCCACTGGTTGTAAGCCATAGTCTCCCGGCACCTCACAGTGTCCACTGGTTGTAAGCCATAGTCTCCCGGCACCTCACAGTGTCCACTGGTTGTAACAAGCCAAAGTCTCCCGGCACCTCACAGTGTCCACTGGTTGTAAGCCATAGTCTCCCGGCACCTCAGTGTCCACTGGTTGTAAGCCATAGTCTCCCGGCACCTCACAGTGTCCACTGGTTGTAAGCCATAGTCTCCCGGCACCTCACAGTGTCCACTGGTTGTATGCCATAGTCTCCCGGTACCTCACGGTGTCCACTGGTTGTAAGCCATAGTCTCCCGGCACCTCAGTGTCCACTGGTTGTAACAAGCCAGGCTCCCGGCACCTCAGTGTCCACTGGTTGTAAGCCATAGTCTCCCGGCACCTCAGTGTCCACTGGTTGTAACAAGCCAGTCTCTCGGCACCTCACAGTGTCCACTGGTTCTAACTTCTAAGCATGCTGCTGAGTCCTGGTTACCTCTGGAAATTCGTGTGTATTCAAAGTATTTGATATGGAGAGGCAGTTGTGTATTTTAATCTCCTCCCTGAAGTTCGGGCCGTCCTTGTTATGCGAGGGCCGGCTGAATGCGACCACAACGGCGTAAGCCAGTAACAAGCAGAACGGCACAGTCAGGCCTCTCTGAATGCGATCCACAGTACACAGTACACCGTACACAGTACACAGTACACCGTACACCGTACACAGTACACAGTACACAGTACACAGTACACAGTACACAGTACACAGTACACAGTACACAGTACACAGTACACAGTACACACAATAGGCAGCGCAACTCCGCTACAGGCAAGGCGGACAAGCCGTGAATGTTAGGAGAGCAATTCAAATGATATCACGCAATATGGCGAAAGATGATAACATCCAAGCGATCTGACATGTTTGCTGCCACAGTATCACCTGTATATATGAAACCAGACCAACACAGGGTGCGGGGCTCCCTAGAACACTCCAGCAGTACACAAATAGCCATTCTGGTACAGATATTTAACTTTTGTTTATGAAAATCGTTCTCATGAAAGGTCTTGTTTCCCGTTCATCCGCTCGCACGCCAAGAATCTTGCACAATACAAGGAGGGTGTGGTCAAAAGATATAGAAGGTTCCCATCGAGATATCACAACCAGCAAACGTGACATATTTCCCACTTAAAGGGAATGTTTCACCTTTCTGAAAGTTATCAAATATACGCTGGATGTAGTCGAAAATATGAAGTAAGTGCTGCTGAAAACGATGGCGATATTTTTTCTCTCTCGAAAAGTCACTTATCTTTATACAAATTAAGTTGTATATTTGGGATGATGACGTCATTATGAGCTATAGACCGCCGCTGATTGGCTAACAGAGTGGGATTGGCTGAAAAAGTCGCTGTCAGCCAATCAGTGACGGCACTAGCCTAGACCCCATTTTGCAAACTCTAAATATAATTGCTTAAAAACGGCTAAGTTTTTTTGGGAAAATGACCTTAGTATTTTCGACATTTCAATAACGGCCAAAGATAATGACTATCTCAGTTAAAAACAATACAAAGGTGAAACATTCCCTTTAACGCTGCATTCCGGCTCTCCGAACAAAACTGTAACAAATGACAGTATAGTGCTGTCACCTATCGACGGTATCTTCAGCAGTAGTGCAAATTCTCTCCGCCAGATGTCTCGGTCCGCCACATGCTGGGAGCCTCGGCGGGCAAAAATCCACGCGGGACCGAGTGATAAGGAACGAGGGCTCGAAGTCGTCATCTGTCGCCATGCCCGCATCTGCAATAAGCGGCAATGTTAGCCCGTGGACGACAATTGACAGAAACAGCAACACTAAATCAAATTCGCTGATAGTCTATTGTTTACCACGACACCTAAATCTCTTTCCTTTTCAATCTGCTCCATTTTCTGCCCACCCATTTCATACCTATGTTTACTGCTAACCCGTCCAGCGTGCATAATCTTACATTTACTCAAATTGAATTTCATCTGCCATGCTTCAGACCACTCAACTAGCTTGTCCAGATCTGATTGAAAAACATCCTGATCATGTTTTCCTCTAATAATCCTGACAACTTTTAGATCGTCTGCAAATTTCAAGACTTTGCTGTCTATACTGTTCTCAATTGCATTCACAAATATTATAAAAAGCAATGGGCCCAGGACTGAGCCCTGTGGAACCCCACTGAGAACCTCCTTCCATTGTGATTGGCACCCATTCAATATAACCCTTTGCTGGCGTCCTGAAAGCCACGTTTCTATCCAATCCAGAATCTTGCCCCTGATCCCATGAATTTTTATGCCTTTATGTCTTTACGTCTTTAAATTATCCGCGCTCAACTAGACTCGAAGCCTTTTCAGTCACAGCCACAATAAGCAATCGTATCATGCCGCCGATCGAACGATGAAGAGGTCTTCCTTCATACTCACTCTCATAATACCATTTTCTGCATCACTGAATAACACTGAATAACACACAGTGTTCCGTATATGATATTCCACCGATATTTCACCGTACACGTGGCCGACTGAGGCGCAACTGACACCAGTTCGTGTATATAAGTTATAACCCACCGTACACGTGGCCGACTGAGGCGCAACTGACACCAGTTCGTGTATATAAGTTATAACCCACCGTACACGTGGCCGACTGAGGCGCAACTGACACCAGTTCGTGTATATAAGTTATAACCCACCGTACACGTGGCCGACTGAGGCGCAACTGACACCAGTTCGTGTATATAAGTTATAACCCACCGTACACGTGGCCGACTGAGGCGCAACTGACACCAGTTCGTGTATATAAGTTATAACCCACCGTACACGTGGCCGACTGAGGCGCAACTGACACGTGTATACCGATATTTCACCGTACACGTGGCCGACTGAGGCGCAACTGACACCAGTTCGTGTATATAAGTTATAACCCACCGTACACGTGCCTGGCAGCCCGGGTACCCGTCACGTCTCCACCACTCACCCGGCAGCCAGCAGAAGGAGCCCAGTTTGCGGGAGCAGCGGGGGCAGCAGAGGCGGCCGCGCGGCAGCCGGAGGACGGCGGTCATCCAGGACACAGGCAACAGGCGGAGACTGCCGTCCGACGGGCCGGTCTGAGCAGCACAGGCGACACACCACTGTCAGTGGCGGGCAGCACAGGCAACAGGCGGAGACTGCCGTCCGACGGGCCGGTCTGAGCAGCACAGGCGACACACCACTGTCAGTGGCGGGCAGCACAGGCGACACACCGCTGTCAGTGGCGGGCAGCACAGGCGACACACCGCTGTCAGTGGCGGGCAGCACAGGCGACACACCGCCGTCAGTGGCGGACAGCACAGGCAACAGGCGGAGACTGCCGTCCGACGGGCCGGTCTGAGCAGCACAGGCGACACACCGCCGTCAGTGGCGGGCAGCACGGGCAACACACCGCCGTCAGTGGCGGGCAGCACGGGCAACAGGCGGAGACTGCCGTCCGACGGGCCGGTCTGAGCAGCACAGGCGACACACCACTGTCAGTGGCGGGCAGCACAGGCGACACACCGCTGTCAGTGGCGGGCAGCACAGGCGACACACCGCTGTCAGTGGCGGGCAGCACAGGCGACACACCGCCGTCAGTGGCGGGCAGCACAGGCGACACACCGCTGTCAGTGGCGGGCAGCACGGGCAACAGGCGGAGACTGCCGTCCGACGGGCCGGTCTGAGCAGCACAGGCGACACACCGCCGTCAGTGGCGGGCAGCACGGGCAACAGGCGGAGACTACCGTCCGACGGGCCGGTCTGAGCAGCACAGGCGACACACCGCTGTCAGTGGCGGGCAGCACAGGCGACACACCGCTGTCAGTGGCGGGCAGCACAGGCGACACACCGCTGTCAGTGGCGGGCAGCACAGGCGACACACCGCTGTCAGTGGCGGGCAGCACAGGCGACACACCGCTGTCAGTGGCGGGCAGCACAGGCGACACACTGCTGTCAGTGGCGGGCAGCACAGGCGACACACCACTGTCAGTGGCGGGCAGCACAGGCGACACACCGCTGTCAGGATGGGTAGTACAGGCGACACACCGCTGTCAGGATGGGTAGCACAGGCGACACACCGCTGTCAGGATGGGTAGTACAGGCGACACACCGCTGTCAGGATGGGTAGTACAGGCGACGCACCGCTGTCAGGATGGGTAGCACAGGCGACGCACCGCTGTCAGGATGGGTAGTACAGGCGACACACCGCTGTCAGGATGGGTAGTACAGGCGACACACCGCTGTCAGGATGGGTAGCACAGGCGACACACCGCTGTCAGGATGGGTAGTACAGGCGACACACCGCTGTCAGTGGCGGGCAGCACAGGCGACACACCACTGTCAGTGGTGGGCGACACACCGATGTCAGGATGGGTAGCACAGGCGACACATCGCTGTCAGTGGCGGGCAGCACAGGCGACACACCGCTGTCAGGATGGGCAGCACAGGCGACACACCACTGTCAGTGGCGGGCAGCACAGGCGACACACCGCTGTCAGTGGCGGGTAGTACAGGCGACACATCGCTGTCAGGATGGGTAGCACAGGCGACACACCACTGTCAGTGGCGGGCAGCACAGGCGACACACCGCTGTCAGTGGCGGGTAGTACAGGCGACACACCGCTGTCAGGATGGGTAGTACAGGCGACACACCGCTGTCAGGATGGGTAGCACAGGCGACACACCGCTGTCAGGATGGGTAGTACAGGCGACACACCGCTGTCAGTGGCGGGTAGTGCAGGCGACACACCGCTGTCAGGATGGGTAGTACAGGCGACACACCGCTGTCAGGATGGGTAGTACAGGCGACACACCGCTGTCAGGATGGGTAGTACAGGCGACACACCGCTGTCAGGATGGGTAGTACAGGCGACACACCGCTGTCAGTGGCGGGTAGTACAGGCGACACACCGCTGTCAGGATTGGTAGTACAGGCGACACACTGCTGTCAGGATGGGTAGTACAGGCGACACACCGCTGTCAGGATGGGTAGTACAGGCGACACACCGCTGTCAGGATGGGTAGTACAGGCGACACACCGCTGTCAGGATGGGTAGTACAGGCGACACACCGCTGTCAGGATGGGTACTACAGGCGACACACCGCTGTCAGGATGGGTAGTACAGGCGACACACCGCTGTCAGGATGGGTAGTACAGGCGACACACCGCTGTCAGGATGAGTAGTACAGGCGACACACCGCTGTCAGGATTATCGTATCATCAGTATCATCATAGGAGTCATTCAACGTCAAATCGCACAAGAAATTCCCCGACCCCCTCCGATTTGGATGCAAATTGTTACACCTGTAGTGTCAAGTGAAAAAACACACACACACACTTTTAGGTCCAGGTGACCTCAAGGGTCATATTTAGAGGTCATCAAAGGTCACTTTTTTTGCGTACTTTACATCAATCAAACGCTTATATCTTTTATTATAATGGACTTAGCGGAATCAAACTAATATAGAAGTGCTCCACAGGGTTGGACCATTCGGAAATAGGGGTAAAAATCTACGTGACCTCAATTTGACCTTTGACCTGACGAGGTCAAAATCATATTTTTTTTTATAAGTTTGCCTGCTTGTAACTAGTCCAAACTTGGCAGAATAAATGAACGTAACATCCTCTAAGAATGTGCAAAAAAGAACGGCAGAAACTTTTTAACTTTTTGAGATAACGCCCTTTGAGTATGGTAAGGAAGTGAAACGGAGCAATGCCCCGAGGCTATTTTCATGTCGTTTACCGTAATGTCGGTTTCTTTTGCCCGATTGACGCCAAATTTGGTGGGTAGCTTCCGGTTGACGAATTCAATAACTTCCTGAGTTTTCAGCTTGACCTGACCTCGCATGACCTAGCATGACCTAGGAGTAGTGTATTGCCCATAGATACGTATTACCTATAGGTAATACGGTGTTTTATAGATGTTCAGGAGCATGACACATATGCACAGGTGTTAACATTGACATTGGTTTCCATTGAGACCATGACCCCTGATGACCTTTTCAGAGATGAACCGAGGTCACTGACCTTTGATGACCTGACATGATATTTTTGGCCTCTGGAGGTTTCTAGGA
This sequence comes from Chirona hameri, assembly GCA_036785665.1. Classification (NCBI taxonomy): domain Eukaryota; kingdom Metazoa; phylum Arthropoda; class Thecostraca; order Balanomorpha; family Balanidae; genus Chirona; species Chirona hameri. The sequence goes on from JAXIVJ010001223.1 coordinate 17,536, forward strand.
CATTTTAGGATGCTGATTTCAAATTTGGAATCCATTTTACATAATTGTATATTCCACTGGGGTCATGCACTTCACATGTCAACCAAGGTCACTGACCTCCGATGACCTGAGATGACATCTTTGGACTCTGATAGCTTCTAGGACATTTTGTGACAGATTTCAAATTATCACCCATATTTTGCATAATATTATACATATAATTATATAAAATTGATTCCAAATTTGAAATCAGCATCCTAAAATGTCCTAGAAACCTTCAGAGGCCTTCTTCTCAGGTCATCAAAGGTCAGTGACCTTGACCTCTGAAAAGGTCATCCGGGGTCATGATCTCAATGGAAACCATACATGTCGCCTGTTAACACCTGTGCATATGTGCTATGCTCCTGAACATCTATAAAACACCGTATTACCTATAGGTAATACGTATCTATGGGCAATACACTATTCCTAGGTCATGCTAGGTCATGCGAGGTCAGGTCAATCTGAAAACTCGGGAAGTTATTGAATTCGTCAACCGGAAGCTTCCCACCAAATTGGACGTCAATCGGGCCAAAGAAACCGACATTATGGCAAGCGACATGAAAATAGCCTCGGGGCATTGCTCCGTTTCACTTCCTTACCATACTCAAAGGGCGGTATCTCAAAAAGTTAAAAGTCTCCGCCATTCTTTTTTGCACATTCTTAGAGGATGTTACGTTCATTTATTCTGCCAAGTTTTGACTAGTTACGAGCATGCAAACTTATAGAAAAATACATTTTATGATTTTGACCTAGTCAGGTCCAGACTGGTTATTGATTCAACTGTTTTGGAACGATTCAATCATGATTCAATCACCGTTCGATTCCCGGATACAACTTTGAGAATTTATTCTTTCCGATTCAAAGAATCAAAACAAATATTTGAATCGATTCACCTTTGATTCAACATTTAAATATGTGATTTTATGTTAAATCAATACAAATGAAAACATACATACATATGCTCATTAAAACATTGTTACAGCAATACTATTTCAGTATAAATGAATGTAGCCACTCAGCCTTGATTTGATACGGATTGATTGATTGATTGACGGACTGATTTGAATTTTGATTGAACGATTCCAATCCATTCAATCAGCTTTGCATCAATAACCAGTCTGGTCAGGTCAAAGGTCAAATTGAGGTCACGTATATTTTTACCCCTATTTCCGAATGGTCCAACCCTGTGGAGCACTTCGATATTAGTTTTATTCCACTAAGTCCATTAGCATAAAATCTATAGGCGTTTGATTGATATAAAGTACGCACACAATCGTGACCTTCGATGACCTCTAAATATGACCCTTGAGGTCACCCTGACCTAAAAGTGGGTGTGTATGTTTCTTTTACTTGACACTACAGGTGTACCAATTTTCATCAAAATCTGAAAGGGTCGGGTACGAAACCGCCCTTTTTTGTGCGATTTGACACAGGCGACACACCGCTGTCAGTGATGGGTAGCACCAGGGGCTCACTCCGGCACCTTCAACATTACGCGGGAGGGTCCCATCCAATACCAGCCTCTGATTGATCGTGACGTCAACGGTACATTACTTTTGCTAGCCGGCATAATCAGCGTGCAAAATCCCATTGGGACCCCCCCCCCCCCCTCTAACTCGAAAACTAAAAAGGCTAGAGACGCAGAAAACGGCGTTCGAAAACTCTCTACAAGACCATTCGAAGTTACTCGGGTATAATTTGGCTCAGGTCAACATTGAGGTCACCAGAGGTCATCAAAGGTCACATTTTCCAAGATAAGGACTTTGCTCTAGAAACCCGCAAATATCTCGGGAACTATGAGAGCTAGTAAGTAACAAAAAAAAAATTCGAAAGCTCATGTAGATTCAAATCGCCACAGTTTACTTAAATTTAAGCTGAGGTCAATAGTTTAGCCCTAGCGGTCACCAAAGGTCACGAAGACATTTTTATTCTCAAAACGTTTTGCATAAACAACTTTTTATTGGTTAGACATATAGCAGTAGTTTTAACATCATCGTGTTTGTCTCGTAAAGGCGCTTCGAAACAACATATTAATGGTGACCTGGTTAGGTCAACTTCAAAGTTTGACCCCAGATCAAGGTCATTTGGTGACCCAGGTAGGTCATGTTGCATAGGGGGCGACGCGACTCGACAAGACAAACACAGTGGTGCCATTTTGTACGTCTCTATCTTTATTCTATCAGGAGTTATTGGCAACAAGGTGCTGTTGACCTGAGATGACCTCAGTCGACCTTGCAGAGGTCACTGAGCAACAATTGCACATGGGTCATCAATAATGAGCTAACATAACATGTTTCTGAAAGAATTGGCTTGATCCAATGTATATTGTCTGAAAAGGAAGCATTTGTATATTTTCCCAGATCGACTTATAATGGGAGGTCACGAAATTGACCTGACCTTAGGTCACCGATACAAAACAAAAATCCGAGATAAGCTAATTGTAGGTACTTATGACCTTATCAAATCCTGCAAGTTTGAAATTTATCGGACAAACACTGTGGCTTTGGGACGACCACAAACAAGGTTACTTGACGTGACCTGGTGACCAGACTTGAGACGACCTGAAGTTAAAACTTTCACAGAATGTGGGTAATTGAGCACACATACTGTCCAAATTTGCCAAATTTGCTAATGGGGGAGCTAAATGCTGGCGGGGGGGGGGGGGGGCTGCCAGCCTGAGGGGCCCCTAAGGCCGACAGAAGGCCCTCAGTCGGTCTGAGGGGACCTTGGTAGGCCTGAGGGGCCCTCAGTCGGCCTGACGGGGGCACTCCTGTAGACCTGAGGGGCCTTCGGAAGGCCCGAGACTTCAACATCGGCCTGTCCAACATTTTCTTGCGACCATTTAGAGGCCCAGCAAAATATAGTGGCCTAAATCCGAGGAGATCTGGTGGGGGCGTCACTTTGACCACCCCTGAGGTTTCTCGAGAATAGCGAGAAAACAGCGGCGCGTAGCAAATTTGGCACCGCTATGTGTGCATCAATTACTCACACGGTGTGAAAGTTTTAACTTCAGGTCGTCTTAAGTCAGGTCAGCAGGTCACGTCAAGTGGCCTAACCTCCAAAAATGTGTGTGGTCGTGCCAAAGCCAGTGTTTGTCCGATAAATTTCAAACTTGCAGGATTTCATCAGATCATAAGTACCTACAATTCGTTTATCTCGGATTTTTTTAAATCGGTGACCTAAGGTTAGGTCAATTTCGTGACCTCCCATTATAAGTCAATTTGGGAAAATATACAAATGCTTCCTTTTCAGAGAATATGTATTGGATCAGGCCAATTATTTCAGAAACATGTTATGTTAGCTCATGATTGATGACCCAGGTGCAATTGTTGCTCAGTGACCTCTGCAAGGTCGACTGAGGTCATCTCAGGTCAACAGCACCTTTTTGCCAATAACTCTTGATAGAATAAAGATAGAGACGTGCAAATGACACCACTGTGTTTGTCTCGTCGAGTCGCGTCGCCCCATATGCAACATGACCTACCTGGATCACCAAATGACCTTGATCTGACATCAATTTTTTCAAGTTGACCTAACCAGGTCACCATTAATATGTTGTTTCGAAGCGCCTTTACGAGACAAACACGATGGTTTTACAATTACTACTATATGTCAAACCAATAAAAAGGTATTTATTAAAAACTTCTTGAAAAAAATGTCCTCGTGACCTTTGGTGACCTCTGGGGCCTAAACTATTAACTTGAACTTAAATTTGAGTACAACTACAGCGATTTTAATTTGTATGAGCTTTCGATTGTTTTTTTTCCCCGTTTGTTACTACCTCTCATAGTTCTCGAGATATTTGGGGGCTTCTCGAGCAAAGTCCTTCACTTGGAAAATGTGACCTTTGATGACCTCTGGTGACATCAATATTGCCCTGAGCTAAATAATACCCGAAGTAACTTCGAATAGCCTTGTAGAGAGCTTTCGAACACTGCTTTCTGCGTTTTGCAAGCCTTTTTAGTTTTCGAGTTAGAGGGGGGGGATCTCAATGGGATTTTGCACGCTGATCATGCCGGCTAGCAAAAGTCATGTACCGTTGACGTCACGACCGTCGACCAATCAGAGGCCTTGAGACCCTGTTTTTGGCCGGAATGGTCTACCTTGTTATATAGCCTTGGGTAGCACAGGCGACACACTGCTGTCATGATGAGCAGCACAGGCGACACACTGCTGTCATGATGGGTAGCACAGGCGACACACTGCTGTCATGATGAGCAGCACAGGCGACACACTGCTGTCATGATGGGTAGCACAGGCGACACACTGCTGTCATGATGGGTAGCACAGGCGACACACTGCTGTCATGATGGGTAGCACAGGCGACACACCACTGCCAGTGGCGGGTAGCATAGGCGAAACACCGCAGGACAAGCGACACACCACTGTCCTCGATGGGCCTGAGAGCCCAAACCGGCCACCCAGCCCATACACAGCTCAAACGTATTGGAGTCCGTTTTTTTCTTCTTCTTCCAAGTTGGACCTTATGTGACTGGAGCTTCCTTGAAGACAGCACGTGCAAAACGAATGGGATTGTTTAAACTTCTCGTCCTTCTCAGAGCAATGCACATTGGTGCAACATGGGAGTGAATAATGGCCAAAAAATATAGATGTCTTAAAATGCATAAATGTAGGATTATATTATTCACTGAAGCTCGACTGAAGCTACATAATTCTGGCTAAAATTTAAACAGCTTAAAGGCTGAAACACAGTCTTCGCGCAGCTGCGCGAAGTGGATGCGGGCAAGGTAACTTATATTACTAGGTAGCGCGGGTTTGCCGCTTCAACACAGGGGCAATGGGTGCATGGTTTGACAACTAAGTAAAACATATATCCTAAACCAGACATATTTTGCTTAAGCATTATATACCATTGGTAATTAATTTAATTATAAAACGTTTCAAACAATTGGACCTTTTCATAAGCATCCAAGAAGAAATTCGTGTTTGCGGTAATTAGATGAGGCGGCAATGCCCTTATACATTAAGATTCCTGTTAACCACATGCGACCAAACTGGCGCGGCTGACGCTATTGCAATTAGATGAGGCGGCAATGTACTTATACATTGAGGTTCCTGTTAACTTCCTGTCAGTAGAATTAACCAAACCTGCAGCAGACGCTGTTGTAATTGGATGAGGCGGCAATGCACTTATACATTGAGGTTCCTGTTAACTCTTTGCTATTCGGTATATCCTTAATCGGAGGACCAAGCATCAGCTGGCACGACTTTCTTTTGATGCCTCAAACCCGCACCCCCCTGGATGCGGGTGCCCATTCACATACATGGGTAAATTTCATCAGTTGATTTTTTCTTCCCGCATCGTGCGCATCGTGCAGTTGTTGCAACTTCCGTTCAATGTATTTGAATAGGCACCCGCATCCACTTCACGCAGCTGCGCGAAGACTGTGTTTCAGCCTTAACACGCTTTGCACGTGCTGTTTAAAAAAAAAGAGTCCAGTCACATACCAGTCAAGTTACCAAGAAATGGACATAATATTTTGTGGCCATTATTCACTCAATGTTATACCAATGTGCATTGCTCTGAGACGGACGATAATTTTAAGCAATCCCATGCGTTTTGCACGTGCTGTCAAGGAAGCCCCGGTCACATAAGGTGAAACTTATACAAACAAAATACCGACTATAAGGATAACGTGGCACACGTGACGCCAACCGGCTGCTGCGCGACTCAGAGACACACACACGCATGCATACATACCCATAGTATGTAGACACGCGCACTAGCGCCGTTTGAGCCGAGCTCACCTTGTGCTGCTGATCGTGTATGACAGACCGCTCAGAGAACAGCGCCGTCCGACACTGGCCGCATCTGTACACCGCCACCGCCACCGGCGGGCCGGAGCCGGGGCCGGGGCCGGGGCCGGGGCCGGAGCCGGAGCCGGAGCCGGAGCCGGAGCCGGAGCCGGAGCCGGAGCCGGAGCCGGAGCCGGAGCCGGAGCCGGAGCCGGAGCCGGAGCCGGAGCCGGGGCCGGAGCTGGGGAGGCCGCCGTCGGGCAGCAGCAGCGACACGGACAGCGCCGGCAGCCGCGTGATGTCTGAAACACATGACAGACACACACACACACACACACACAGTTAATTAGTCACATACACAAAACACAGTCACACCGCCAGCCGTCAGACGCCCGCGTCATACGATACTACAGCTTCTCAGTGTCATAGCTTGTCTAAGATTGGTAAGGAGTTGAGGACGTTCATTTGTTTATTTATTGACAATGAGCAACAGGCATTCACCCAATTACAGCTCAAGTCAAGTAATTACACCACGCGACGACACGACAGCTGCAGCACACACACGCACACAGTTGATAACAGACGAGGCAAATATGATAACGAAAATGGGATACTAAAATAGAACAAAAGTTCATAAAACAGTAAATATGAATACGTTAAAAATAAACATAGGTGAACAATAGTTCACAGGCATACTTTGAGGCTACGTAGACATAAGAAAACGCTTGGAAAAGAAGACATAAGATCGGTAAATGAGAAAACTCCAGCAGTAAAATAAGAGTAATAAAACTCGCATGCTCACATCACACACGCCCACACACAATCCCAACTCATCGCCACCAGTGTTGTGCAGCCTATACCGCCATACTCTTGACATATGATTTCACCTACATTCTAAAAGCTCCTAAGGTATCATTGAAAAGGTCTGATGCAGGACAGGCAGACAGGAATAGGTTGGTGTTTCGAGGCGCCCGCGCAAAGACGGCACGTTTAACAGTTTCCACTCTAGCGAATGGGACGTGCAGGATTGTGTGCGATGCTGTGCGGGTATGCCGTGTTGATATTTGTAAGGAAAAGCTTTGAAGAAGCAAAGAAGACTCGATCCGTCCTGAGAAGGTTCTATGTACAAATAGTATGTCATACTGCACTCTTCTCTGAGCAAGCGAGGCGATATTAAAAGACTGTAAAATATCTGAATATGAATATGAGGGTAAGTGTGAATGGTGAGGGATATGGACATGTGACTCGGGCCAGATAAGAAACTTGTGTTGGACACGGTCCAACCGATCGAGCTGTGTTGCTGCTGCACCTCCCCATATCACACATCCGTACTCGAGTATGGAGCGCACGTTACCGAAATATGCTGCCAATATTGGCTCCCGTTTCAAGGCGCCGCGAGCACAGCTAGTCTGAAGGAACTCATCATCACACCCAGTGCTCTGTTTGCCTTGGTAAACGTGTGTGGTCTCTAAATGTGAGCTTAGCGTCTAGCCATACTCCAAGGTCACATATTGAAGATACGTGTTCCAAGGGTGTTTCATTGATTTTGTAAGTCACTGAAATGGGAGATCGTTTCAAAGTCATAGTGAATGACTTACATTTTGTCGGATTGAGATTAAGTTTCCAGTCAGCAGACCACTGGCAAAGACTGTCCAGATTCCTTTGCAGCAAAAGTGAGTCGTTCGGGGTTGACAATTTGTGATACAATTTGACATCATCGGCAAATGGCAAACACTTAGTCGTGATTTTGTCAGGCAAGTCGTTAACGTACAAAGCGAAAAGTAATGGCGATATAATGCTTCCTTCAGAAGTTCAGGTGTTCCGGAGACCACGTTTGTCCAGTCGGAGCACCTTCCATTTACAACGACTCGTTGTTTGCGTTTTTTTTTTAAAGATAGGTCGAGAGCCATTTTAGCACGGTACCCGATATGTGATATGAGTGGTGCAGCTTGTGAAGTAACAATGAATGGTTTACGCTTTGAAAGGCCGCCGAGTAGTCCGTGTATATTACATCTGTTTGGCCGCTGTGCGATATGGACTCCCAAGCTGTTTTTAAAAGACAAGCTACATTTGTTTCACATGAGCGGTGCGGCAGGAAGCGGTGTTGTGAATGTGTCAAGACAGGTTTAACGTGATTTAGAAGATTGCTGTATATTACTCTTTCCAGGATTTTCCCTAGTAGTGGCAGGAGGGACACTGCTCGATAGTTCGAAAGTGACTTTTTACCCTTTCTTAAAAACGGCCACTATGTTGGCTTCGGCCCATCTACTCGGGAAAATACCCTGCTGCACTGACAACTTGAAAAGGATTGACAAGGGGGTCACCAGTTGATCAGAGCACTCCTTGATTATCCGTGCACTGATGTTATCGGGACCACACGCCTTATGGACTTTTAGGTCTTCCAGGGCTGATCTAATTGCGGCACTCGGCACGGTGAGTTGGTCAAGGATGGGGAGGTCGTAAGTGGGAGCATCGAGTACACTTTCAACATCAGGACACGAAAACTTGGCTGCAAATGTCCTATTCAACAAATTGGCACGCTCAATATCGCCACCGTCCTCACCGACTTAACGATCACCAGCCTCGCCACCGACTTCACGATCACCTTCTAAGAGAACAGAAAGCTATCGCTTTGAGCCCTTAACGTACTTCAAAAATGACCAGAAGCGTTTTGGGTTGCTCTTGAAATCACCAATCATGCCTTTAATATACTCGCAGTATTTAGCACATGACAAAAACTTGAAACGCTTCCTTTTTTCCTCGAAGTCACCGACTGTCTCGGGAGTTCTGTTACGCTTCGTCCTATTGCACGCGGCTTCTTTCTGTTTCAGCGCTCGCCTTACCCTGGCATCAGACCACATGGTGTCACTGATGCATTATTGCCGCCGAAGTGTCACTGATGGGACATGATCACGAATGGCTGTTTCAAACATAGCATAGAACATGTCTAGTGCCTCCTCCACTAGGGTGTTATCAATTATTTCCCATGGGACACATTCGAGAGTTCCCCTTAACCCGTCAAAGTCTGCCCTCTTATAGTTCAGTGCAGTTGTACGCGCTACCAGCGGCGGTCCGGTGTTTGTTTGGACATAACGCCGGGAAACGACCTCCTTGTGATCCGACATAAATGTACCGGTCCGCACTACAGTTTCAACACGCACACCCCTTGAGAACACAAGATCTAAGAAATTCACGCCCCTGGTGGGCTCAAACACATGCTGTTTGAGACCTGATATATCGCATCCTTCCAGCATTATTGTACAACACGCTGAGGCGCTCGATCGTATACGGACACTGTTTCGGAAGCATTAGCATGAAGTCGCCAATTGACATCCGGCACATCAAAATCCCCCACAACTATTAATGGCCGCCCGGGGTACCTCGTGACAAGTCTCTGGATCAGCTGCATGGTATTGTTCAGCACCGTGTTGTCACCCGGCGGACAGTACACAGTGACCAACATGGAGACCGGAACGGTCAGCAGCTCCAACACGAGCGCCTCCGTGTCGGCCCGCTCCAGATCCTTGCGTCGCTCTGGATGGAGGGCCGACCTGACGGCACTAAGCACTAAGCGGCAACACGTGCTTTTATCACAGCGCAGCCCCTCATTGTATGAGGGTGTTGACATGCCACGGGCTCACCAGCACAATCGGCACGATGTACATGCATCGTGCTTTGAAGGCAACCGATATCGATATAGAACTGGCAGCATCAATATTTGGAGAGAAAAAAAACTGAGCGTTTAGGTCAAATGATCGTTCCTACGTCATTTCGTTGTCATTTCGCGCTTCCCCGGCTCGGCTTCGAGTGTCAGTTTCCCGGTCTGTGTGTCTAGTGCAGCTCCTCCAGTGGGTGTGACGAACCAGTCCGACCTGACACTGGTCTATGGCCTCGGATCTGACGACCTGATACTGGTCTGTGGGCCTCGGATCTGACGACCTGCCACTGGTCTGTGGGCCTCGGATCTGACGATCTGACACTGGTCTGTGGGCCTCGGATCTGACGACCTGACACTGGTCTGTGGGCCTCGGATCTGACGATCTGACACTGGTCTGTGGGCCTCGGATCTGACGACCTGCCACTGGTCTGTGGGCCTCGGATCTGACGACCTGACACTGGTCTGTGGGCCTCGGATCTGACACTGGTCTGTGGGGCTCGGATCTGACACTGGTCTGTGGGCCTCGGATCTGACACTGGTCTGTGGGCCTCGGATCTGACACTGGTCTGTGGGCCTCGGATATGACACTGGTCTGTGGGCCTCGGATCTGACACTGGTCTGTGGGCCTCGGATCTGACACTGGTCTGTGGGCCTCGGATCTGACACTGGTCTGTGGGCCTCGGATCTGACGACCTGACACTGGTCTGTGGGCCTCGGATCTGACGACCTGACACTGGTCTGTGGGCCTCGGATCTGACGACCTGACACTGGTCTGTGGGCCTCGGATCTGACGACCTGACACTGGTCTGTGGGCCTCGGATCTGACGACCTGACACTGGTCTGTGGGCCTCGTATCTGACGACCTGACACTGGTCTGTGGGCCTCGGATCTGACGACCTGCCACTGGTCTGTGGGCCTCGGATCTGACGATCTGACACTGGTCTGTGGGCCTCGGATCTGACGACCTGACACTGGTCTGTGGGCCTCGGATCTGACGACCTGACACTGGTCTGTGGGCCTCGGATCTGACGATCTGACACTGGTCTGTGGGCCTCGGATCTGACGAGTCCCTAAGGGAGGAGCTGTCAGAGACCAAGGTCCAGCTCAACACCCTGGAGCAGTACTCCCGACGTCTCCGCCTGGATGTGAGCGGGATTCCGGAGACCGCCAACGAGGACACCGATCGCCTGATCATCGACACCGCCAAGCTAGCCGGTGTCGAGATCGCTAAGGAGGACATCGATCGGTCCCACCGTGTTGGTGCCGTAAAGCCGGGAAAGACGCGCACTCTCCTGGTGCGACTCGTCTCCTACGCTAAGCGAGAGGCCTTCTACAGCGCTCGGAAACACCTGCGTCAACCGCGGCCGTTTGAAGGTTCCACCGTGACGGCCGCTGTGGCAAGTAAGGTGTTTGTGACGAACAATCTCACGAGAGAGAACCTGTTTGTTCTCTACAAGGCACGCATGTATCGCAAGGAGGGGAAGATTTTCGCGGCATGGTCGGACGTCGGCAAGCTGAAGGTGCGCCTGAGAGAGAACAGCCCGACGACCGTGATTCGCTCCCTGAACGACCTGCTCAAACTCGTCGAGCGCAGACCTCAGCTAGAGCCGCCGGCAGCGACAGGGACCGACGGGGTAGGCTATCGACGCGTCACGCGAGCCGGCGGCAGGGCCAAGTAAGATGTGTACTGACCCCTGCCGCTGACCGGCCCCTGCCGCGGCCGCCACCGCTCCCCTCTCCCTGCACAGTTATCTCCTGCTATGCATTCCGCACTCAGCATCGCTCCTGCTGCTCTGCCCTTCCTGTATTCCGCGCCTGGTGCTACCCCTGCCCCGGTCTCTCCCGTCCCCCCGTGTTCTGTGCCTGACGCCGCCTGGCGCGAGTACCTCAGTTCTGGAGGCCGACAGCACGGCCGACCGACCGGCCCCCGGGACGCGACTTGGCGCTGCGCACCTGTGCCTCCCCGGCGCGCTGGCACCTGGCGCCGCGCCTGGCACCGGGGCATCGGACCGCGGGAGCGGTCACGTGACCGGTCGGCCGGCCAGCGGTCGACCTTGACCCTGACACCCGAGGTCCACCTGACGCGGGTGACGGGTGCGTGGATGCCGCGGCCTCGTCAGCTCTCTCCACACCAGGCCGCTCCACACCGGGGCTCTCCACACCAGGTCGACGGTGGACGGGGGGGGGGGTCGGGTTAGGTGCTTGCACTTTTAGGTACCAGCTTACAATGCTGTCTGTTATGCTATATATGCTTGTGTTTTTGTATTGTATATATGTAAGTTAACACCGATCATTTTGTGGCGTGTCGAGAACGATTCGTTGCTGATTGTGTCTTGTTTGTAATTGTGTCTTTTATTTCGTGGGTGATTGTGCCTTGTTCATCTGTTTATCTGTTTTTGTTTCTGACTGATGTACACACTGTCCGCAGTGCAATCGCCGGCGTCGTGAGTTACTCCCCTGAACCTGCTAGCTGTCATCGTCGCCGCTCCGCCGGGGAGACGTGTCCGCCCGGGCCTGCGAATTCTCTCGGCCTCGCGCACGTCACGGACTGCCGGCTGGCCGCCGGCGCTGCCTGGGACTACTGCCCGTGTTACATCACCTAACATACCACCCCCAACTCCACCTAACCCCATCACCCCACCCCATCCCACCACCCCACCCAACACAGGACAGACCACACCTCCCCCGCTCATCACAAACTCTCAATGGTCACAGCTTGGCTCATACAAAAACACACAAACACTACTGATAATGCACGGTATCGAAACAAATCCAGGCCCACCAGAAACAAACCAGCTCACGATCGCTCATCTCAACATTAACAGCATCACCACAGTAAACAAGATAGACGAACTAGAACAATTCATCACGACAAACAACGTAAAAATATTAGCCTTAACTGAAACAAAATTAGACAGATCAGTAGCCGAAAGCCAGTACTCCATCAACGACTTCCACCCACCACTCACAAAGCACAGAACACGACACGGAGGAGGGGTGACACTGTACGTGCACAAGTCATTACCCATCCATACATTATCGAATATTGAGATAGGGGATGAGGAGTGGGTCTGGGCAAAAATCAAAACTCAAAATTTCACCCTACTTATCAGCTGCATTTATCTCCCACCGAACCTGCCTTCCGACAGATTGCAAACTTTCCTCGACAACTTCACTGAGGCTATCTGCCAGGCCCAAACTCACACACCCACAGCAATAATCTCACTGGGCGATTTCAACACTGGCAACATTTACCTTGATCATCCTCTCCATCAGCACAGTGGTATCACACCATTTGACCACAAACTCAAAGACACGGCACATATGTTAGACCTGCACCAAGTCATAGACCAGCCTACCCGAGTGACGCAGAGTACCAGCAATTTGCGAGACCTCATTTTCATCAGCACCACCAACATAGTACAACACAGCGGTACACTTTCATCATTTGCGCACCTAGACCACTTCCCGATCTTTGCTGTACTGGATTTGGCACCACCTACACAAAACACCGACGAACAACGTATCACTATGTGGGACTACCAAAAAATGGACGCTGCACTTTTGACCAGACTACTTCTCGACGCTGACTGGACAAGTATCGTGGACAAAGACAGACACAGCAACATCCGAATTCATCGCCACCCTGCACGACGCGGCGTCTGCCGCAATCCCCAAAACACACATGAGACGGAAACGCAACGATAAATATTGGATCACGACTGAACTAAAACGAAACATACGGAAGCGAGACCGACTGTTCAAACTTGCAAAAGAAACACAAACTGACTCAAATTGGGCAAGGTGGCGATACCAACGTAATTTTGTTAGCTCGACGAACAGACTGTTAAAAAACTAACATCTGCACAGACAAGTAGAAAAATTACTAGCTCAGAAACAAAACCCTCACAAATATCACAAAACACTTCGCGCCATCGCCGGCCGAGCACGCGACGACACTATCCCACCACTGCTAGGACTTGACGGTGACGTAGTGACTGATGACCTAGACAAAGCGACACTTCTCATAGACCATTTTGCTGCACAATCCACACTTCACATACCCGACACGCATGTCCCACCACCTAGCATGGCAAACACCACCGGTACCCACATCGAACAAATCACAACCAACGAACACGAAGTACTCCAAATCCTAAACTCACTAGACGCCAACAAATCAACCGGACCAGATGGCCTCCCTGTAAAATTACTCAAACTCACGGCACTTATAATCGCAAAGCCATTGTCACAATTATTCAACAAATCACTCTCCCTCGGAATTTACCCAAGCAATTTCAAGGCAGCTAATGTTAAACCCATATTCAAAAACAAAGGTTCGCCCTCTGACCCCACATGCTACCGACCAATCAGCATTCTTTCAGCTCTCTCAAAGGTATTTGAAAAGCTTGTGTACAAAAACATATACGGCCACATTACTACCCACGCCCTCCTGACAGAGAAACAAAGCGGCTATCGAAGGCACCATAGCACTGAACTACAGCTTCATTATTTAGCCCATAATTTATACAAATCTTTAGACTCTGGCCGCGATTTCACCGCTATCTATTTAGATATTTCAAAATATTTCGACAAAATTTGGCACAGGGGCTTATTACACAAATGCGAAAACGAATTCGGGATTTCAGGAAGACTTCTCAACTGGTTAAAATCCTACTTGAGCGACAGAACACAACGAGTACACATTCGAAATAAATTGTCCGTTCCACGTAAAATTAATGCCGGCTGTCCGCAAGGATCTGTTCTTGGACCATTGCTGGCTTTAATCTACCTAGACGGACTTTCGAATCGCACGCACGACATATTATTTTTTGCAGACGATACCTGCAAAAAATATGCCTCTCACACAGCAATGAACCTACTAACTACCCAACACACATTACAGCACGACTTGGACGAAATTCATAAATATGGTCAGGAGTGGGCCATTACATTCAACGCTGCCAAAACCATCCAACAAACATTTTCCCACAAAAGCCAACACCAACCACCAACACTTACATTTGGAGATGTCCCAATACCCATAAACGAAACACATAAGCACCTTGGCATGACTTTTTCAAAGGATCTCCGTTTCCATGAACATGTGAACGAAATATTAAATAAAGTCAATAAAACACTCGGTCCACTGTACGCTATTGCACAGCACCTTCCCCGACACGTTCTCGATCAAATATATAAAACATACATCAGACCACACTTCGACTACTGTGACACCATCTACGACGGACATATCACAATTCAAGACGCGACAAGACTGGAGACACTGCAAAACAGAGTAGCTAGACTGACGACTGGAACGCTCTTTAGAACATCATCCGACAAATTGCGAATCGAGCTGGGATGGGACAAGCTGACCACGAGACGACACATTCACCGCCTAACACTCTACCACAAATTAACTGCACCTGAACGTCACAACACACCCAGCTACATCACCGCCATCATGCCACATTAACGCGAACACGACACAATGTCTCGGAAGTCCGTCACTGTCACGCGAGGTTCAGTGGTGCACACGCGTAAGGAGCGAGAGCGGCTGTATTCCAGAACGGTGCATACGCGACTGGCGCGGGCTCGGCACCCGACAGCGGGCGAGCCTGGCCCAGTACACTCACTGCCTGCGAGCACAGGTGGCGGCCGCAGCAGAGGCGGCGCCAGGCACGGCAACAGGTAGGTATCAGAGGCGGAGAAAGGCAGGGGGTACACAGGATCTCCACACCTCCCCTCAAGATAATTGCCGCGGAAAAATAAGTATAACTTTGACACACAACAAAGCGCAATTGTCTAAATACCAAACAGTACGTGCAGCACTACGGTACTTCAGTCACAGTATGTTGTTCCGCCCCAGCGAACTTGGAGGCGCTGTGGCGGGCGTCGCCGTACACGCGAGCGTCGAAGCGCGGGGGCGGCAGCGTCCACAGCAGGTGGCAGCGGAGTGCCGCCACTGGCAGACAGCGGCTGCTGGGCTGCGGTGGCGGAAGCTCGGGTACCCTCGGCAAACGCCGGCCGCTGGGGGTCGTGAACCCCGGAGGAGGCGGCGGCAGCAGACGCCGCGGACGGTGCAGTCTCCGTTAAGAGCGGCCGGTACGGACGCAAGTAGCGTCGATTCCTCCACAAGACACGGCCGCCGGCCGTCCTCACGAGATAGGTGCGTCGCCGCCCGATGCCCACGACCACGCCGACGCGGTCCCATCGGCCGGTGGCCGGGTCCTGCAGGTCGACACGATTGCCGATCTTCAACTGCGACAGCTGGCGCGCAGACGCGTCGTGGTACCGGACCGCCTTCTCCTGTGTCTCGGCAGCCTTCTTATCGCAGACGGCTGCAGCTCGCTGCCACTCAGCAGCGAAGGCGCGGTGGTGCGTGGGCACACCGGAGCG
Organism: Chirona hameri; assembly: GCA_036785665.1. Classification (NCBI taxonomy): domain Eukaryota; kingdom Metazoa; phylum Arthropoda; class Thecostraca; order Balanomorpha; family Balanidae; genus Chirona; species Chirona hameri. The sequence goes on from JAXIVJ010001223.1 coordinate 33,374, forward strand.
CAGCGGGTGTCCGAACAGGACCTGGGCTGGTGATCTCCCGTCTGCGCGTGGTGTGTTCCGCAGTTCTAGCAGGCTGCGGTCCAGCTGATCGTCATCCAGGCGTCCGGAGGCTGACGCTGCCAGCACCAGCTTCTTGACTGTCTTCACACACGCCTCAGCGTGCCCGTTGGAGCGCGGGTAGTGCGGTGACGACATCTCGTGCCTCACATCCCAGCGCTGCAGGAAGCGACGCAGAGTGCTGGACGCGAACTGCGGTCCACCGTCTGACCGAAGTACGGACGGGACGCCCGTCTGAGCGAACAGCATACGGAGCTGCCGCGTCAGATGGTCCGCAGAAGCCGTCCGGGGGCATACGGTTACGTACGGCCACCCCGACAGCCTGTCCACGTACACTAAGTACGTCTGCCCTCCGGCATGGAAGTAATCGGCCGAGGCCGATTCGAAGACGCGGGTCGGCTTGTCGTCTTCCCTCCACATCGGTTCTCGGGCGTAGCTGGGGAGACGCTGACGGCACTGGGTGCAGGCGGTGACTGTGTCAGCGACGTCCTTGTCGATGCCGGGCCAGTACACACTGAGCCAGGCGCGTCGCTTGGTCCTCTCCACGCCCTTATGTGACTCATGGAGCCGCTCCAGCACACCGCGGCGAAGATCGGTCGGGATGACCAGTCGAGCGCCGTAGACCACCAGGCCGTCGTCGATGGCCAGCTGATGGCGCACGCCCCAGTAGGCTCGAACTGCAGAGGGCGCCTCGAACCGGTTCTCTGGGAAGCCGGCCAGAATCAGGTCACGGAGGGTCCTGTAGCCGGGTCGCGCTCCGCAGCAGCGCGAATCCTCTCCAGCGTTGGGTCGACCAGTGGCGCCAGCTGTGCGCCATCTTCTGACTGGGTGGCGGCGCGTAGTACAGAGATGACGCTGGCGTGCAGCGGGTCACTGTCTTCACCCTCTTCCACGTCGTCGGCGACGGGATCGCTGGTGGGCGCTCTGGAGAGAGCGTCAGGGATGACGTGCGCTGATCCCTTCTGCCAGCTCGTGGTGAAGCTGTACGCTGACAGCCTCTCCCGCATCCGCTGCAGACGCGGGTTGTCGATGGCGTTGAGCTGCTTGTGGTTGAGGATTGTCACCAGAGGTTGGTGGTCGACTACCAGGTCGAAGTGTGGCATGCCGGCCAGGTAGACGCGGCACTTCTTGCAGGCCCAGAGGACGGCGGTCATCTCCAGCTCCACCACCGCATACCGGGACTCGGCATCGGTGAGGAAGCGAGATCCGCACTGCACCAGGCGCCAGTTGTCGCCGTGCCTCTGCAGAAGTACGAAGCCCAGACCTCGCGTCTTGGCCGCGTCAGTCTGCAGCATGGTCGGCAGCTGCGGGTTGAAGAAGGCCATTACCGGCGGTGACGTCAGCACGCTCTTGGTGCGCAGGAAGGCTGCCCCGTGCTGCTCCGTCCAGCACCAGACGCGATGCGACTTGAGCAGGTCCCGGAATGCCAGAGTCGTGGTCGCCAGCTCAGGTGTGAGGCCGCTTAGCTGATTCACCAGACCCATGAAGGAACGCAGGTCGGTGATGTTTTCCGGTCTCGGAAAGTCAGCTATCGCGCGGGCCTTCTCGTTGTCTGTGGTGTACCCTTCAGGCGTGATCGTGTACCCACAGAACTTGGTCTCGTTCCTGGCGAACTTGAACTTGTCCGGGTTCAGTGTGATCCCTCGGTCATCGCAGCGCCAGAGAATCTTGATAATCTGCTGGAGGTGCTTCCGGTACGTCGGCGCCACGGCCAGGATGTCGTCAATGATCTTGACGCAGTTGGGGATGTCGCCGAGAGCCGCATCACCTCTTCGGTTGTACTCGTCCCCCGACGCGTTGCATCCCATGGGGCAGCGGACGAACTTGAACCGCCCCCACGGCGTGATGAAGCAGGTGAGGTCCTGGCTTTCATCGGCGAGAGCCACCTGGAAGTATCCCATCTTGGCATCCAGAGTCGACATCCACCGGTTCCCGGCCGGCAAACTGGTCACGGCGTCATGCGGTGGACGGCAGGGGTAGGTCGGTCGCTTGACGTACTGGTTGAGCCTCGTCAGGTCCACGCAGAGGCGAAACCCAGACGGGTTCTTCGGCACGCACGAGATGGGATGACACCACTCGGTCGCGTAGTCCACTGGGACGATGATCCCACGGTGGAGCAGGTCGTCCAGCTGCGCCTTCACCTCCGCTCTCCATGCGAAGGGGATCGGGCGCGCAGCGGTGACCGACGTCGGAGTCGCGTCAGGGCGAAGCTCGATAACCATCGGGCCACCATCCATAACACGGAGCGTCGTATCTTGCCCGAAGACGCGCGGGAAACAGTCCACCAGAGCAGCAGCATGAGCAGCGCGTGTCGCCTCCGGCGGGTCCGCGTCCTTGTCCCACACCGGCAGGCTCCCGGTGGCTCCGGCGGCCGGGCGGGGCCCAGCACGCTGCTCCAACTGCGGGGCGGCCTCGGCTTCAGCGGCCGGGCGGGGCCAACCACGCGGCTCCGCCCGCGGGACGACCTCGTCGCCGGTGGGAGGGCAGAGTCCATCACGTGACTCCGCACGTGGGGACGCGTGGCGGCCGACGTGCCGGGAACGGCTGCGTCCGACCGGCGGTGCAGACGGTGTGACGTCATCAGCGGGGAACGATGCGTCCTCGACGAATCGGATCTGTGCCGGAAAATCCCTCGGCAGAATTCCCAGCGCCACGCAGTCAAACCAGCTGAGCAGCAGTCCAGTCAGTTCCTTGATGACGAACACTGTGGCGGCCTTTGAACGGCCCCCGAGCCGCAGAGTAGTCTGGAAGGATCCGAGACAGGTGAGCGGATACTGCCCCACAGCTAAGGTCTGGTTGAGGCAGGGCTCCAGCTGCGCTGAGTCTACGCTGATGGCTGAGAGGACGTCTTCGCCGATGACTGTAGCCTCTGCACCGGAGTCGGCGCGGGCTGCGACGGAAAACACACCGTCTGACATGGAGAGGCGAATGTCCACTGTAGGAGTCGGACGTGTAGAGATGCCATGCACATACACATCTTGAATCACGCGGCGGACGCTCGGTCCTGGCCGCGCAGGTTGCTGACTCCTTGCAGATTGTTTACGCCCCGGCGCAGTCGCCGGAGCTGCAGACGCAGCGTGTGTGGCGGTGCTCCCGCGCGCCCCCTGTTCGCACACCACAGCGAAGTGTCCGCGCCGGCCGCAGGAGTTGCAGGTGGCGCTAGCGGCGCGGCACGCTGCCGGGTCGGCGTGTGCGCCCCACCCGCAGCGGCGGCAGCGCGCGCCGGGCGGGGCCGCGGGCGTGCCGGGCGGGACCACGATACCCGCGTCGCGTGACCTGCTGCGCCCCCGGCGGTACGCAGACAGTCGGCTCACTGAGGACGCAGGCGCGTGGAGGTCGGCACACGTGCACACGCGTTCTCTGACGCCCGGCAGATGTCCACCGTCTTCTGGAGAACCAGCTCTGGATCCTCCAGTAGACGCTTCACAGTATCCTCGTCACGCAGACCGCACACAACTTTGTCACGCATCCGAGAGTCAAAGCACTGGTTACAAAAGTCACAGAATGCCGCGAGTTCCTTCACCGCACACAAAAAGTCCTCAAAGTTCTCATCCTCCTCCTGCACGCGAGCGTAAAACGCTCTGCGATCGACGAGAACGCTGCGCTGTTTCCGCAGGTGGCCCTCCATGGCAGAAACCACCTCGGGGAGGGGCGCGTCATCTGCGACGCTCAGCCCGTAACGCAGCACACGGTGTCAATCTTCGTCGAGTAGGCTCAGAAGAGCGGCACGCTGAGAAGCGACAGGAAGCAATGATGCTCCGGTCAGCAGCATGTACCCGTCGAGCTTCTCACGCCAGACGGCGAAGTCACGCAGCGATGCAGAGGAGTAGAGATGCGGTGCCGGTGTTGCAGCAGCGGGAAGTCGCACCGACTGAACACGCGACGCCGGGTTCGCGGGCGACGCGACCTCACCGGCGGTGACGGCGGGCGGCTGACGGTCCGCGACCAGCCGCTCCACCAGCTGTGCGAGACGTTCCTCTCGCTGTGAGGACAGCTAAGCCTGCTGCAGCAGCAGCTGCGTCAGTGTCTCCACGTCACTCATCTCGACGGGGTTGCAGCACTCGAACTCACTTTAAACCACTATCCGAACGCAAACACGCACTAAAACTCGACACTACGACCGCGCCATGTTGTAATGTCTCGGAAGTCCGTCACTGTCACGCGAGGTTCAGCGGTGTACACGCGTAAGGAGCGAGAGCGGCTGTATTCCAGAACGGTGCATACGCGACTGGCGCGGGCTCGGCACCCGACAGCGGGCGAGCCTGGCCCAGTACACTCACTGCCTGCGGGCACAGGTGGCGGCCGCAGCAGAGGCGGCGCCAGGCACGGCAACAGGTAGGTATCAGAGGCGGAGAAAGGCAGGGGGTACACAGGATCTCCACAGACACGAACAGGACACTAAGAAACGCAAACCATTACACCCTAGTTCAAACTCGCACTACGTCACACCAGCGCTCCTTCTTCACTCTCACCGGAAACCAATGGAACCAATTACCAGAAGCCACGAAACAGCTCCCTTATCCCGACTTCAAAAAACAGATTGCACAGCAGTTAGGTATACCCAAGCCCCCCTTATATTATTCACATGGAACTAAAGCAAGCAACATTCTCCACACTAGATTGAGAACTGATATGTCCCAACTAAACGCCCACATGTTCATAATTCAGAAGTCAGACTCCCCGGTATGTGCCTGCGGGCACCCACAAGAAAACACAACACACTTTATCTGTTCATGCCCGATATACACTTGTCATAGAAACGAATTGATTAGCAACATATCCCAGAGTCTACACTACAACTTCACGCAGGAGTCCAGATCCACCCAATCACAAATCCTGTTGCACGGCACGAGTCTCAGTAGCGGCGGCGGCCGCGCGGTAGCCCGTCACTTCCAAAACTACTTGCAAAACTCTCACAGATTCACTGGTGTTTATTAAATCGTAGTCCTGTGCAGGCTCTGGTGGGTCCGCTCCTCCGGCGGGGCGCGCGGTGTATGATCTGCTGCGCGCGATGACCGGTGATACGGCGGCGGTTGAGTTATTAGGTACCTGATGATATGTGTTAGAGTTGGCGCCTAGAGTCAAGCTCCCCAGCTTTTGCGCCAACTCTACCTTATGTATACCATATAAATATGTTATAAAACAATAAATATGTTGATGATAATGACGATCTGACACTGGTCTGTGGGCCTCGGATCTGACACTGGTCTGTGGGCACTCGGACCAGTCCGACCTGACACTGGTCTGTGGGCCTCGGATCTGACACTGGTCTGTGGGCCTCGGATCTGACACTGGTCTGTGGGCCTCGGATCTGACGACCTGACACTGGTCTGTGGCCTCGGATCTGACGACCTGACACTGGTCTGTGGCCTCGGATCTGACGACCTGACACTGGTATGTGGGCCTCGGATCTGACGACCTGACACTGGTCTGTGGGCCTCGGATCTGACGACCTGACACTGGTCTGTGGGCCTCGGATCTGACGACCTGACACTGGTCCGTGGGCCTCGGATCTGACGACCTGACACTGGTCTGTGGGCCTCGGATCTGACGATCTGACACTGGTCTGTGGGCCTCGGATCTGACGACCTGACACTGGTCTGTGGGCCTCGGATCTGACGACCTGACACTGGTCTGTGGGCCTCGGATCTGACGATCTGACACTGGTCTGTGGGCCTCGGATCTGACACTGGTCTGTGGGCACTCGGACCAGTCCGACCTGACACTGGTATGTGGGCCTCGGATCTGACACTGGTTTGTGGGCCTCGGATCTGACACTGGTCTGTGGGCCTCGGATCTGACGATCTGACACTGGTCTGTGGGCACTCGGACCAGTCCGACCTGACACTGGTCTGTGGGCCTCGGATCTGACGACCTGACACTGGTCTGTGGGCCTTGGATCTGACGACCTGACGCTGGTCTGTGAACCTCGGATCTGACGACCTGACACTGGTCTGTGGGCCTTGGATCTGACGACCTGACACTGGTCTGTGGGCCTTGGATCTGACGACCTAACATTGGTCTATGGCATTGGATCTGACGACCTGACACTGGTCTGTGGGCCTCGGATCTGACGACCTGACACTGGTCTGTGGCCTCGGATCTGACGACCTGACGCTGGTCTGTGGACCTTGGATATGACGCCTGACACTGGTCTGTGGCCTCGGATCTGACGACCCGACACTGGTATGTGGGCCTCGGATCTGACGACCTGACACTGGTCTGTGGCCTCGGATCTGACGCCTGACACTGGTCGGTGGCCTCGGATCTGACGACCTGACGCTGGTCTGTGGGCCTTGGATCTGACACTGATCTGTGGGCCTCGGATCTGCCACTGGTCTGTGGGCCTCGAATCTGCCACTGGTCTGTGGGCCTCGGATCTGCCACTGGTCTGGGGGCCTCGGATCTGACGACCTTTGTTGACGGCAACGTACTACACTACACTCCACTCTGAGATTCGTGACAGCGTCCGCTAGACAGCGTGACAGCGTCCACTCTGAGGTCCGTGACAGCGTCCGCTAGACAGCGTAACAGCGTCCACTCTGAGGTCCGTGACAGCGTCCGCTAGACAGCGTAACAGCGTCCACTCTGAGGTCCGTGACAGCGTCCGCTAGACAGCGTGACAGGGTCCACTCTGAGGTCCGTGACAGCGTCCGTTAGACAGCGTGACAGGGTCCACTCTGAGGTCCGTGACAGCGTCCACTCTGAGGTTCGTTACAGCGTCCGCTAGACAGCGTCCGCTAGACAGCGTCCGCTAGACAGCGTCCGCTAGACAGCGTCCGCTAGACAGCGTGACAGCGTCCACTCTGAGGTCCGTGACAGCGTCCGCTAGACAGCGTGACAGCGTCCACTCTGAGGTCCGTGACATCGTCCGCTAGATAGCGTGACAGCGTCCACTCTGAGGTCCGTGCCAGCGTCCACTCTGAGGTCCGTGCCAGCGTCCACTCTGAGGTCCGTGACAACGTCCGCTAAACAGCGTGACAGCGTCCACTCTGAGGTCCGTGACAGCGTCCGCTAGACAGCGTAACAGCGTCCACTCTGAGGTCCGTGACAGCGTCCGCTAGACAGCGTAACAGCGTCCACTCTGAGGTCCGTGACAGCGTCCACTCTGAGGTCCGTGACAGCGTGACAGCGTCCACTCTGAGGTCCGCGACAGCGTCCGCTAGACAGCGTGACAGGGTCCACTCTGAGGTCCGTGACAGCGTCCGCTAGACAGCGTGACAGCGTCCACTCTGAGGTCCGTGACAGCGTCCGCTAGACAGCATGACAGGGTCCACTCTGAGGTCCGTGACAGCGTCCACTCTGAGGTCCGTGACAGCGTCCACTCTGAGGTCCGTGACAGCGTCCGCTAGACAGCGTGCCAGTGTCCACTCTGAGGTCCGTGACAGCGTGACAGCGTCCACTCTGAGGTCCGCGACAGCGTCCGCTAGACAGCGTGACAGGGTCCACTCTGAGGTCCGTGACAGCGTCCGCTAGACAGCGTAACAGCGTCCGCTAGACAGCGTAACAGCGTCCACTCTGAGGTATGTGACAGCGTCCGCTAGACAACGTAACAGCGTCCACTCTGAGGTCCGTGACAGCGTCCGCTAGACAGCGTGACAGCGTCCACTCTGAGGTCCGTGACAGCGTGACAGCGTCCACTCTGAGGTCCGCGACAGCGTCCGCTAGACAGCGTGGCAGGGTCCACTCTGAGGTCCGTGACAGCGTCCGCTAGACAGCGTGGCAGGGTCCACTCTGAGGTCCGTGACAGCGTCCGCTAGACAGCGTGACAGCGTCCACTCTGAGGTCCGTGACAGCGTCCGCTAGACAGCGTGACAGCGTCCGCTAGACAGCGTGACAGCGTCCGCTCTGAGGTCCGTGACAGCGTGACAGCGTTCACTCTGAGGTCCGTGACAGCGTCCACTCTGAGGTCCGTGACAGCGTCCACTCTGAGGTCCGTGACAGCGTCCACTCTGAGGTCCGTGACAGCGTGACAGGGTCCACTCTGAGGTCCGTGACAGCGTCCGCTAGACAGCGTGACAGGGTCCACTCTGAGGTCCGTGACAGCGTCCGCTAGACAGCGTGACAGCGTCCACTCTGAGGTCCGTGACAGCGTCCACTCTGAGGTCCGTGACAGCGTCCGCGGTCCGCTAGAGACGGCATGCTGTGTTGCAGGGTGAATGCGATGAATAAATAAAGGAAATAAACGAAACACGAGAAGTTATCGGGTTTAGACCGAGCCGGTGGATTATTAGGGACAATTGTTTTGCAGGACACTCTGCGGTCGGATCTGACCGACTTGTGGAGGCTGCCAGAGGTGGCGTGCTGTTATAGGGTGCCTGACGAACCTGTGGAGGCGGCCAGAGGTGGCGTGCTGTTATAGGGTGCCTGACGAACCTGTGGAGGCTGCCATAAGTGGCGTACTGTTATAGGGTGCCTGACGAACCTGTGGAGGCGGCCTGGGTGGCGTGCTGTTATAGGGTGCCTGACGAACCTGTGGAGGCGGCCTGGGTGGCGTGCTGTTATAGGGTGCCTGACGAACCTGTGGAGGCGGCCTGGGCGGCGTGCTGTTATAGGGTGCCTGACGAACCTGTGTAGGCGGCCAGAGGTGGCGTGCTGTTATAGGGTGCCTGACGAACCTGTGGAGGCGGCCTGGGCGGCGGCCCGCAGCCGGTACCGCCTGAACTCAGCGTCTTCCAGCGAGGTGCTGCACCCCAGCCGACCGTACAGCTCCAGTTGGCGGCGGAACCCGACGTTAGGGCACACAAAGGGCCGACACTGGCGCAATCTGGCGGAGACGGCACGAGTCAGCGACAGAGGCGTCTCTGGTGGAGGGGACGGACACTAGCAACAGTGGCGCCTCTGGTGGAGAGGACGACGACGGACACTGACAGTGGCGCCTCTGGTGGAGGGGACGGACACTAGCGACAGTGGCGCCTCTGGTGGAAGGGACGGACATTAGCGACAGTGGCGCCTCTGGTGGAGGGGGCAGACATTAGCGACAGTGGCGCCTCTGGTGGAGGGGACGGACATTAGCGACAGTGGCGCCTCTGGTGGAGGGGGCAGACATTAGCGACAGTGGCGCCTAACGCTTCTTACGGTGAAATGTCAAGCCGCATATGATTAAACTACAAGGCCCCGCCAACACTCGCTGGTCGGTTTGCACGGCTCCCACAGCATGCCTCTCTGACTACATCACACTGCGGCGCTGATATGAAGATCAGACGAGCGCTGACCTTTGAACAGCGTCCTCAGTAGTTATTCCATGTTTGGCCATCAGGTATGCGGCACATGCGGTGGCGCTGCGGGAGATGCCATGGCGGCTGCCCGACACAGAGCAGTGTCAATAAAGTGTCACCGTGGTTATCAATCTCATCCCTGAGCCCTGACTGACATCCCTGAACCCTGACAGTGTGAAAGCCACTCACATGCAAACTGGTTGGACACAACTATACAAAAACTGAATTAACATAAACTTGTGAAAAACACTAGCTTTATACATTGCTGACAATTACTATTAGGTACCTGGTCAAAAGACAGATGTTTTCCTCATATTTACCAGTGCACATACACAGTGCCTTCCAACAGTCCACTTTTAATGAATGCCACAATGTCATCAAAGTGTGACAGTAAGTCAGCCATCTTCACATCATCCACTGCAAAATGGAAAAGAAAGGAATATTTGCAAATGGGCACTTCTGCAGAGCTGGCATATTATATCATTCTAGACATTTTAACGGAATGCACACAAATGATACTGCTCATTGAAGGATAGAGTTGAAACTATTTTTATTTCATTATAAATTGAGATACATGAAAACAACAATGCAAAAACTTGAGGTTTAAAAAGACAATTTAACCATGAGCTATCCATACCAGGGAAAATGAGCAATTATATATAAATCATACAAGTGCTGAAATTAAGTGTAGCAAGCAAGGCTGTTTAATAAATAATGCAATGCAAAAATATGACCATGCAGGTAGACAATTTTAGCAATTAACATACAAATTTAGCTTATTGGCTACCAGGCAAACTTTTTGACATTGTGAGCTTTACTCCACACTGACCTTGAACAAACTTGTGTTGAGATACTCCCTGAGGAATCCAAGATAAGTTTTCGCTCTCAACAGTTAACACTTGTACAAATGAATTGGAATTGCTATGTGAGACAAGAAAATCATGCAGGCCTCTTCTGCTCCCTGTAAATGTCACAATATGTGAATTGTTAATGCATATTCAAGTCAATATTGATATGCCTAAGCACCACACACATTTTTGCTTTGCTAATATAATAGGCATTGTGATTGGAAAATAAAAAGAACACACAAGAAAGAAGCATGGAAGAAAAACATCCATCCAAGGCACATAATTCAAAGAGTTTAACATCATTGCACCATTCTATACTTACCCAAGAATAGACCATCTTCCACAGCATTGAAGTCCATGTTATAGGTACTGTGTGTTGCCAGTTTATATAGCCTTGGTGTTGCCCTATGCTATACCAATAACAACAGCACTCCTTGCTATCAAGCATATCAAGCCATTTTTTATATTATGCCATCAAGTGCTGTAAGTTGTAAACTCTGTATAAGCAAGGCAATACAATAACTATAAGGACAATGCAATAGTCAATACTGACTGGTGCATTGTTAAAGGGATAGTTCACCTAACATGGGATTTTGAACTGAGATCAATACTGAATCAATACTGACTGGTGCATCGTTAAAGGGAATAGTTCACCTAACATGGGGGTTTGAACTGAGAAAGCAGATTTGAAGAGCAGATAAAAACATGGGTTGTGGTGAAAGAATTACCATGCTATGCTAAGCAATTTTTACACAGGACTTTTAGAAGAATCTGTTTCGGGTCTGCAAAACTTCTTTCAGGTCCTCACAACCAGGGCTGCTGAGTCAAAATAATTTTAGCAACTCCGACCTGACAAAAATTGACTACCAACTGACTCCAACACAGGCCTATATCTGTTCTCCAACCGCATGCTAAGCAATATCTGCAATGCCATCTATTTTTCTGTTTGTTTTTATTCTTAACAGTATGCAGAACAATGCTATGCCACCCGAAAATATCCCGGGCGTGCCTCCTGCACGTCCAGCCCAGTTGCGCTCGCCTGCAGGTGGCAGAATAAAATGAAGATAAGAATGTCAAACCGGCACCACTGACTCATCAAGACGCGTCCGACATTGTGCAGCACAACATACCTGGTTCACCACGTGACCTTAAATTACCTTGACCTGAGGTCAAAATCTGAATTTGACTTAGGTAACCTGGTCACCATGGTATGATTCAAATCTCCTTGACAAAACGAGCACAATGATATTAAAATGGGTGCCAGGTGACCGTAAGAGTAGGGATGAGGTAAATTACTGAACTATTACCTATTGCCTATTGGTGAGGGGTGGCATTTGATCAGAAATGTAAGGCAATATGCCCCATAGATCTACCCGATTTACTGATTCTGCTTGGGGAGTCTAACTACCCCACAGCTGTGGGTAGTGGCCGGTGCAGGGTGGTATTGGGGCTTCATGACTATGCGAGTGGTGGGACGTTAAGCCCAAATTTCTTCTTCTTTACAACTATGCAAAGGGGAGTAACAGTGGGGCTCACATATATTTTTTTGGTAGACAAAGAAGTGCCACATATATTGCCAAGGTCTGCATAAATAACAATGCAATAGTCAATACTGACTGGTGTGTCGTTAAAGGAAATAGTTCACCTTCAACATTAGTTTTAAACTGAGATAGCAGTTTTGTAGCCCGTGTTGGGAGACCCCTATCTGCAAGTTTTCTTGACTGAAAAGACTCTCCAGCCGAATAAATTTAGTTTTTTGGCGAAGGAATGCGGTGCTGGCGAAAGAATGTTGTACTGGTTCTAACCCGGGCAGAGGCTATACCATCAGCCAATCAGCTTGCAGCTAGTGCTAGCAAGCGAACCGCCGGCCGCCGGTTGGCACTTGGCACAAGTAACCTTAGGCCTGTTCACGGGGTCTGCGGCCGCCGCGGCTCCCGCGGCCAGGTGGAGCTTAATTTGAACAACTTCGAACACTTTTGCGGGCGCTGATGGCGTCCGATAAATGGCACGTGTAGCGTTCGCAACGAATAGGCAATTTCATGAAAACCCTCAATGTTTTTCAAACCGTTCAACTACATGAATATCTACGAGTCACTACGAGTTGTCATTTTTGATCAAACAACCGCCAGTGAGCTAGGATATCAACAAAACAATGCGCAACCTTTGTCAGAGGCGCGCCATTTATGTCGAAGTTCTTTTGCGGCTGCTCCCGAGTAGTGATGCCATTCCTTGGGATTTGTCCCAAGATCCTGGGATTTGGCCACTGACTTTGGGATATTGGGATCTGAAGCAAAATGCTTGGGATATGGGCTGATATATTAACACAAAATCAAATCGGGTTAGACTTCCCTTTAAAGGGAATAGGTCACCTTGAAAGTTGTCTTGAAGTTCAACCATTAGGTGCATCTTGAGCTCAAAACTATGAATATGACTTTGGTTTGGACAACTGATGGATATATGTGGAGAAAGAAGTAGGTTTCTCTTTCTATTTCACGAGAAATCGTACGATAGCAGCTGGCGTTCTGGCTCCGCCCCGCTCCGCCTGACGCCAAGTACAGTCTCTGATAAGGGGCCGCCGCGCCGCCCGGGCGGCTGAGCGGATATTAACGAGGCGTCGTGACCAGAGACTACGTGCCAGAGAGTGTACCTGCCTCCGGCCGCGCGGCGGCGAGCGTTCATTCCCAGATCGTGGCCCGGAACAGCGGGATTGAAATCGAGCCCACTAGTCCTGTGTCGAAATTACTTAACGTAGAGAGGTAATTCTTTCACCACAAACCATTTTTAGATCTGCTCTACAAATCTACTATCTCAGTCCAAAACCCCATGTTAAAGGTGAACTATTTATTCCCTTTAAAGGAAATAGTTCACCTTCGGATTTTTTTTCAGAACACGATTTTATTATATTTTTTAATACAGTTTCTTTTTTTCTTTTCAAAAATGGTCCTACATCGCGCCAATTCAGGACAGAAGGTCGTAAATTATTAATGTTATGGTGTGCGTTATTGGTCTGCGCATGCTCAGACCAGTGCTGGCACTCTCAGACGGTACGGTATATCATATATGCGCCGCATTCCTTCGCCAAAAAGTCAAATATCTTCGGCTGGAGAGTCTTTTCAGCCAAGACAAGTTGCAGATAGGGATTTCTCAACACGGGCTACAAAACTGCTATTTCCATTGACCTATATAAGACTAGACGGGCCACTGCCATTGGTCCCGTGGCCGGCCGGCCGTTCCCGTTCTGCGACACTAACGCCACCACGCGAGAGGGGCTTGTAGTTAACAGCGTAATGTTAATCCTATGGCGGAAGGTCTATCTTTGAGAGCGCCTGGGTAAAAAACGGTAAATGTCAGCTACTTGAAACTTTCGAAGCTTACTTACTGCATTAATTATAAGTAGGCATGCCAGGACAAATCATGGCTGGAGGCAATGAAATCGATTTTACAGGCTGACTTGTGAAGGCCGATCTGCCGTTTTAAGGCCTGGGCCGCAGTGTGTACGTCATGGAACGCTGGGCTCATTCCGGCGATTAACGAGTTAGGAAACCAAGGCATGCTCTTGAAGCCGAGTGAACAGTTTAAGTAAATATTTAATATAATGATGGCCGTAACATAATGACTAATGAGAGTCTTGACTGACCCGCTTAAGTGCATAAAACAATGGGCTTGAAATTGCTCTCCGCAGTCCCATTACTGCAAGCTTCTATGCTTTTGGGGCAGAGTATTTGCTGGAAATTGCATTCAAATCTAGGCTCTCGCCTTCTCACACAATGAACAAGCCATAGCCTGTATTGGCTTCCGTTTTGTCCATTATGAAAACAAAATAAATCCGTGTGGATGTACGTGGATTTGTTACGGTTCCACATAATTAACGACACCGTTGGTCTTTGGGCATTTTACGTCGCACATCCCAGCATAAACGGAAGATTGATACATACAAAAGTGTATATATACACAAGAGATACATTATACATACACACATCAAGACATATAATACATAATAATAAATACATAAATACAGACACAACGATATTGCACATGACACTGTCTGATCAGCAACACAAGCACGTTATATCACGATATAACAAATGATGCGCTATGATAGCATCATAAGCACAATGGTAGCGATCATTTCGCCGTAACACGCAAACGAAACACGTGAACGCGATAGTGACGATCTGTTGTCACAATGGTACAACGCACGATGCCACGCCCACAATGCCCGCTGAACGGCACCCCGACACATAAGCACAACCTACTGGTGTGCGAAAAGCACCTGCTTTTGCAGACTGTGCCGAATGTGGGTACGCTGCAGGCCAGAGAGTGGCGTTTTTGCCATAGGCATAGAGACGGACACGCAGGTACCGTGCAACAATCTGTTTCACCAAGGTGACAGCATGACACTCATCGGCACGTGGAGCGAACATGTGGTCTTGCTGGCCCGGGAACAGTTCGTAACTGCGCTCGGTCATGAAGTGCGCCAATACACTGCACTGAATTCGCAATGACAGGTTGGTAAGCACCATTCCATCGCACCTCCTCAATAAAGTCAGGAGGCGCTCCGCGGACGCCACCACGGCGTATGTCGATGCCGACGGTACGAGCAGGCCACCGTTGTCTCGTACATTGATGAGATGCACGACGTCTTGCGACAGCGTGTCGTCCGGGTTGGACAGGAGCGCACCGATGCACTCGGCGCACCTGATCCCGCCAGCCTCCAGCAACTTCCGGCAGACGTAGTATGTAGACGATGTAGCTGACACAGTTGTCGACGAACGCTGATTCCCTGGTTTCCGTCACCAGAAGATGCTGGACAACTGCCGGCATCGGTTCGCCTCCAATGATCGTCAGCCGCTGTCGCGCAGGTCGACGGATCTGGAGCAGGCCGTCATCTTCATCGTCTTCGTCGTCCTGTCCGATGCAGTTTCCGGTGGCTGAAGGACTGATGAAGTTGTGCAGCGTCAGCCGTCGCATGGCTTGCTGCAGCTGGACCACGTTCGGGTTGTTGTTGTACCCGCCCATGCGGCGGATTCGGCCGAACAGCAGCTCCAGGTGATCTTGCGACATCTTGTATGGCAAGACGTACTGAAAGCCCTGTTCCTTCAGCAGCATCGCACTGACGTCCATGACGGACTGTGCTGCGAGACAGAGGCCCAGGATGGGCGTGAATCGTCGCGTCTGCAGAACTGCTTGTCCAGATGACGTCCGGAGTCTGAACAGCGTGGAGCTGAAGTCGGCCAGGATCTGCTGTCGGATCCTGCCGGGCATTAACAAAGGTCAGCACAATCAAAATTAGAAGGTGACAGCACGGAGTGCGAACATACCGGAGCGCCTGCTATTGGTATCGTATGTTACCTTGACGATTTGACGATAGAGCTGCTACTTGATCATATCAATAAATCATACAGGCATTGCTACTGATAGCATTAGCATTGCAATCAGATCCGTTCAACCATCTATCCATTTAACAAATTATACCCTTTCGTGTAAAATTATTGTTTTGTTTTAGCTGTTCAGCAATAGCATCACCTGGAATATAGCATCACACTTGAGATATCAGCATTCTAGCTGATACTTAACCCTATTAGTGGCAGGGGGGGCAGATTCTGCCCACCCCTCAGGTTTTTCGCAGGTATTTCCCGAACGGCTAAGAGCAGACCCATGAAATTTTGTGACTTTTCCTAGAATTGAATTCCGCATATGGAGTCAAAATTTTGAGTTCCTAACCTTAACAGAGCCGGTTCCAGGGCCCAGTTTTTGGAGGATTTTTTTCTGTGACATTTGGCGATAATACGGAGATGCGATCTTCACGGCTTCTTCCTAACTGCCTGAAGTATAAAGGAGTTACATAGGTTTACGGTGATTGAAACAAGTGCAAATTAGTTGATTTTAGTGAACTATAATACATATTGCACGGCAGAGGCGGTTTCAGGGGCTTGCAAAGGGGAGGTTTACAGAGTTATTTTCTATATATTTTGCCTCCCTTTTTCACTAACCTGGCACCGCCTATGGATGCAAATATGCTTTATAACTGTTGTGTCCGATGTCACAATAGCCCACCATTTCATTTATCGAAAAAAGAGAGTAAAAAGACGGTTTTATAAGGTTTTTATTTTACCCCCAAATTTAGTGACCTGAAAACGCCTATCATTTTTGAATTTTCAAAAGTCACCGTCATATATCAATCCCCATTTCAATCTCTATCCATCCCCATTAGTTGCGTTGAAATCGGTTGATAAACATGACAGCTGTGTTGGATCACATATACCTCTAATATTTGTAGTTTTTGCCCTCCTGTTGCCCCCCTATCATTTTTTTTTCATTTTTTTCATTTTTTAGAAATGTAGATCGTGTTAAGGGGCATCAAACGCCGTTTGATTTGTGAAAATCGGACGGGTAGATCTCGAGATCTCCGGGGGGGGGGGGGGGGGGCGGAATCCACCCCCCGCCACTAATAGGGGTAGCCAGGAGCCTGCCACTAATAGGGTTAACATGTTCAACTTACGCCAAGTTGCTGGATGTTGTTGGTGCTTTGAAGCCCTTTCCGTAAGGGCTACTGCTGTTCAAGTAGTCAAATGTCTGATCTATGAGTAGAATAAAGCGGGCCGTCGCTCCAGCTCCGATGAAGTCAGCGTGACCCGATTCCTCAAGGTAAAGCAGAGCTTTGCCGACGGAGCTGCTGAAGAGCTGAGCTGCGAGCTTCACCTTCATTTTGTTTCTCTCGTACTGCACGTGTAAGCGAGAGAGTTTGTTGGCCGCCCGGATTCCCTCGTTCTGCTGTAGGTTGTACAGCGCCTGAGGGGACAATGCATAAAATGTTATCGATTTAATACATTTTTATAAAGGAACATGTTGCGGTGGGCCAAGGCAAAACTTGTATAGTATATCACAGCAAAAAATCAATTATTTTATTGGAAGAAACCATTCTAAATTTGAATCAAGGTGACCTGCAAACCTTCATACCAAGCATGCATACGTTTTCTGTATTGTAACGCTATTGTTAAACACATTTCCTTTCCCAAAACATCAGCATGTTCAATCCCATTTCCAGGTAGTATTTATCACCATCTCAATGACTCTCACCTGAATATATCTCCAGGATATTTCTTCGCCATCCAGATGCAGGGTCTTGTACTCGCCAAGCAGATTTCGTAGCAGTTTTAGCATATGGACCACATCCAGCAGAACATACACCTTCTCTTTTGTTGCCGGATGAAGGAAGTAATTCTCGCTGATGGGGAGTTGAGCATGCTTTGGCTGCAGATGTTCAACCCCTAGGTGGCTGAACATGCTCAGGTTGGCCGGCAGTCCATCAGCCACGAACGCCCGCACTTTCAGGCCTGCGTCGCTCAGAGCACAAAGCACGGTTTTGGCGAGCTCAGCCTGAGTTGTGCTGGACACGTGGTCTGTGAGAAAGTACGCCACAGGATGTCGCCAGGCACCTTCCAGGCTGACAGCCATGAACACCAATGCATTTGTGGCCAGTCTCGACTCTTCCACGTCACCCGCACCAAGATCAACGTGGCCGACAAACTTGTCCTTACTCTGAGAGTATACTTTGGCTTTGCGGATAGCCATCTCGTCAATCATCAGAGAGCAGTTTGGGTCAATTGTTTTGCTTGTGACCTGGGAGCAAAGCGTCTGCAGGACCTCATGCAGCACGCCTACTTCACAGCCGACGCTTCGCGTCCACTCCCGCAGCGACGTTGCACCTGGCAGAGAGAAGTTTTTTGCCAGATACCGATACGCCCTCGGCGAGTAGTAGTGGAAAGTGAGACAAAGCTTTTTTATCTCCTCGGAGTATCGTTGTCCTCCACGTTTCCGTCCCCCGTTCACCACTTCGTTCGAAAATAGTTCGGACACCATCGGATTTTCGAATCGTGAACGGATGGCCTCGAGAAGCTCACTCTCAATGATCTTACTTTCCTTCAAAGCATCGAGCGTGCTTTTGAGGCACTTGAGGCGCTTGTCACGCCTCTTCAACTTTTGCTGGAGCTTCTTCTTTTCATAGCGCAGTTTGCGCACCCTCTCATTCACTTTCTTCAGTGGGCTTCATACGCACCTCTCTGCTGCATTGACATTGTAACTGTGATCATGACTAACTGGAGTGACCAGCACAGGCTGGTGCTCAGGAGCGACCAGCACAGGCTGGTACTCTGGAGCGGCCAGCACAGGCTGGTGCCCAGGAGCGACCAGCACAGGCTGGTGCTCAGGAGCGACCAGCACAGGCTGGTGCTCAGGAGCGACCAGCACATGCTGGTACTCTGGAGCGACCAGCACAGGCTGCTGCTCACGAGTTGACGGGAGAGCCATCTCAGAACAATGTTGCTGCTCAGACAACAGGCGTCTAACACGTTTAGGTCTTGACGTAGGGCACACCGTCCCAGAACGCTTTTCAGGGCTCTTCTTTGGAGAGGATTGCACTTTCTTTGAAAATGCAAACCATGATGGGATGATTCCCTCACGAAGCTTGCGTCGGTCAGGGTGTGACACAAAGTCAGCCTCAGAGAAGTGATCACTGCATAAAACAGAACTTTGAGTAGGTTTCCAAGCCCTTTGCCGAGGTCCTATGCGCCTTGTTGCATTAACCCACTTCTTCGTCAGCTTCTCATCATGAGGGTATCTGAAATGAAAGCCAGAACAAATCTTAGAAATATATTCATATTCATTCACCATTTTCCACATCACAACCAAAAACTAATACCATCATTTCTCTTGTTACTTTTGGTGAAAGTGGAATACCTACTGAAATATCTGGAGAAATTATTTGGTTAAATCTTACTTATATATTATTTGGTTAAATATTACTTAAGGCATTTTTGTCACTGATACGTTTTATCATTTTCCAATACATTTTATACATAATTTTTGCCATTCACAATTTGCTTCAATGATAGTTAAAAATTTATCACCTGTACTTCATAAATCTTGCAATTAGATGGGCATTTTGTGCTGATAAATAACCATTGCCCAGGAACGTAGGAACGTCACGAAAAGTGGGGGGGGGGGCAGTGAAACTGTGATCTCGTTTTGAGAGTACCCAACCCCCCTATGGAAGATTTCTTTTCAGATTTGGGCTGCTCTCGTCTTGGCGAACCTTTTGCCATCAAAAACTTTTCTCACCAAGCAAAAATAAAGATTTTAGCCCCCAAAAATGGCCGAAAAGTGAGGGGGCCATGCCCCCCCTGTTCCTACGCCTATGCCATTGCCCTTCATATATCTACCACTATATTTTGAACAACAAACTTCAGCATTTGTATCAGATCACACCAACAAACTTGTCCGCAATGAGCCAGCTTGAGACAAAGACACTTAGACACCCACTCAATTTTGAACCACTAGACACCAATGGAAATTAAATTACTTGCATAACAATATTAGATGATCAAAATAATTGCCAATATATACCAATCACCATTTCTAATATAAAATAACTTCAAAGGAAGGAAAATGCAACTTAAGACAACCATACATTCACAGTAGTCAAAATGGTATATAATGTAAAATACAGCCTTGTATGAGAGCCTTATGATGTAATATGTTACTTTGTATTTCATCAAGAACAACTTGTATTTGACAACGCTAAATGGTTATCATCTAGGAAACCACAAACTCAGGTAATACACCACACATTTTGCTAGGGAACCCCTATCGACAATTATGGCGCACCACCCTATATAAATTTATAAGTCAATTTATGTATGTTCGAAGAATAATAAGGCTTACTTGTGAAAGGATAATTTGTCTCCATGTCTTGGTACATCTCCATGCCTCTTGTTGCAACCGAAAGCTGAACAACTCTTGGTCATTTTCGCCAATCACCGAACCACCAAACTCCGCCGAATAGGACTTCCAATGTTAAACGCACGGTAAATAGAATACTAGGTAGCGCCGAGTGCCGGCCTTCAATACAGACCCTATGGTGATCACTTTTTGCAGCTGTTTTGTTTAGACTAAAAAGGTATTTAGACTATGGATATTTGAGTTAATTTATATTAACGTTCATATGTAAGACTTATATACAAAAAAGAAAGCAATTATAATTTAACTGTCTAATTAGCAAAATAAAAATGCAGGGTGGGGCAAGGGTGTGGGCTCTTCCAAATGACAGCGTTGTAGAAAATCCGAAGGTTTGAGATCAACTTTGAATGCATATCTGAAATCACAAGAAACTGACGACTGAAAAACACCTATAAGTCGCTGAAATTGAATTTGGAAAATATTCACAATCCGTTCTCCAATGTACAACACACCACAATAGCACACTCTCTTTGAACAGCAACCCATGTTTTTTTCAAAAACTGGAAACAGTCGGGTAGAGATAACTTCACATCTTGATCAAAATTTCAAGAGCTTCTTAATGATAAAAATGTTTTCCCATAAATTTTGTCGAACATGGTTCAATTTGCTCGAAAGCCTAAGGCTGTCGTGTGCAAATACTGGCCTGCATCTCTGAGTTTTGAAGAACCATACATAGTCGGGTCGTCTATTTAAAGCATTAAGTAGTAAATTTAAAGAGTTTTATTTTGAGACAAAAAAATCTTGGAAAATTTTGTTGCGCGCTTCAAAATTTGACTTTTAAGATATCACATTTCAAAGTTTACTGTATTGGCAAACAATGACGTGTTTCTTGAGTACTGCGCACACCGGATTCGTGAGAGTTGACCAATCAGCGACGGGAATCGTCGTTGCTGATTGGTTACTGCTCCAAATCACACTTCTCAGCAAACACCGCTGGTGACTGCGCTCCCACTGTGACTGCGTTGTTCTATTACCCTTCTCCCATCTGCTTACCCGCCATATTTTCAGTAATCACTGATCAGTGACCAAGCTCGTGCTGTATCTATCGGTTCGCGTTCGAGTTTTCGATCGTCGTGATAGACGTGATAGTTAAATAGATAAGTCGTGATAGATAAAATGAGATATCCCAAACGCTGTGCGTGCCCTGAGCATGATCGTTTCAGCGCAGCTGGCGCTGCAAGCAAGTGTTTGTTCGTTTCGCTAAAAAGCAAGACCGTTCCGAGGTGGATTAGTAAGCTGCTGAACATTCCTGTCGGTAGATCTGGGACCCACGTCTGCGGGGCGTGCATTGAATATGCCAGGTCTCAAGGCAAGGTAGGTAATGAATAATTTCCATGTTGGTGTGTACCTGCAGTGTTCTATTGTGATGGTAAAGGCATGGATTACATAAAGGAAAGGAGGTAGTAGTTCAGTAATTTGTTCAATAATAGTCCAGTTAATGGTGTTTTTGAGGTCCCTAATAGAAGAAGAGTATTTTTTACGATAGACAGAAAAGTGGGTAACGGTGTGGCTGGCGTCACCCTCGAGGCAGGGCAATCAAATCAAGGTTCAGGTTACTATCACCGTTGTTGGTCTGGAGTCATGGGGAAGCTTAATGACGTCACCAGATTCTGGCTACAAGCGAATCTTAGGCGGACCTGATCAGACTTAATGGCTACGAGCAGTAGGTTTCGTCGCGATCTGACTTAATGGCTACGAGCTGTAGGCCGACCCGATCGGACTTAATGACTACAAGCTGTAGGCCGACCCAATCAGACTTAATGGCTACGAGCTGTAGGCCGACCCGATCAGATCTAATGGTGGGGTTAGGTTAGATTAGTTCAGTTTAATTAATTCTGATCGGTTCAGCCTACCGCTCGTAGCTATTAAATCGGGGAGGCCTAAGATTCACTCGTATCTGGTGACGTCATTAAGCTTCCCCATGACTCCAGACCAACAACGGTGATAGTAACCTGAACCTTGATTTGATTGCCCGGCTGCGAGGGTGACGCCAGCCCCGGACGGTGACGCCAGCCCCACTGTTACCGAAAAGTGTTCCAGTAATACCAAAGCTATGACGTCACCAAACACAACACTGGGAGATGAATTACTGAACTATTACTGGAAAGGAGGTGTTAGTGCATTCCAATTAGGGTATACTACAGTAACTCTGAACATGTTCTAATTACAGTCTTTTCATGCTATTCATGATGTAGACAACACTGGCAGGCACAGATTTAGGGTGGGTGGCACTGGGGCGTGCACCCTCCCCTGAAGGCTGCTGAATTCAACGGAAAGCTGTCAAATATTCATACAAATTTGTGCAACATGCTTCATTATCACTATTACACTATGTGTTACCAAAAAGACTGGATAATTGGAAGTAACAACAAAAGATGCTTGTGCCCACACCCCACACAATTTGACCGGCCATACACATGCACCCATTAGCCATTACTGCGCCCCCTCCTGAGTCCTGGGAAGAATTCTGGATCCATGCCTGACTGGCACCAAGGACATATATCAAAGGTCAAGTCATCTGGCACACTACATTGCCAATAATATGAAAAGTATATCAATAGGACTTGTTCAGAGTTACAGTAGTTTACGCCATGTCAATGTAGGGTAAAGTTATGTATGCACTGTAAATCATTTGTTTAACTTAGACTGCTGTAACCCTGGACACATTTTAACCTCAGACTTGCAAATGTAGCACAGCATTGTGCAGTGTGATTGCCAAAAATATCTGGAATGCATATGTCCCTTGCCAGTTGCCACTTTAAAAAACTTTTGGTGGGTGGCTGTTCCTTTGCTTTCTGCAAATTGTCTTACAATATTAACTTCCTTCATTTGTTCTCTACTGCAGGGCAACCTGGAGGCAAGCTCTGCTCCAACACCTCAAACATCGGCTGTGACGTCCAGAGTCCATGGCATCATCAATCAGTAAGTGATACTTAATATTTTACCTTAATTTACCCAACATACATTACCTTCCCTATCTTTGAGGTGTGCAAACAGTTATGAGCCACTTTGTTTCATGTAATGTCTGCATGAACTGTTTTTGTACAACTTCCAAAGCATTATATTGAAATGAAAGCAAGTATCAGTGATAACTAATGACTTCCTTCACATAGGGCTTGAGGCTGTCACAGGTTTTGATGGTCAGGTCCTCTTACAACTCCCTCCACACCTGCTTCAGTGACTGTGATTTGGTGTTTCTTTGACTCGAAGTTGGGGTGGGAGGTATACTGTGCCCACTGCTGCAAACATGTCACAGAGTGTAGTCCAGCGTTTTGTAAAACAAAATATGTTGACATACTTGGAATGGCTCATGCATGTCATTTATTGATCTGATATTAGCATGTAATACCTGATGCCTTTTTTTGTGTGGTGTTTTCACTGCTGTGTTTTTCAGGCAATATTCTACTTTACTCCTTTGCTGTTGACCTGCCTTACAAATACTCACCATGTCACTACAGTCACATTTCCAAAGTTAACCTGCGCCACAGTGGGCGGGTATCATCGGCTCTTTACCACCGAAGTGTGGTCTTTAGAGAGTTTATAGCACTTCAGAGGCTCTTTAGGGCAACCAGGACCCTCTCTGAAAGACCAGAGGGCCCCTTCAACATTCAAAAGATCCCTGTGCATGTCAGGGGCCCTGGCCAGACCGAAAGGGCCCCTGAGTGGGTTCGAGGGCCCCTGAACACCTCGAATGGGCCCCTAGCCAGCACAGAGGGGCCCCTGGGCAGGTCGAAAGGCCCCTGAGCATGTCGGCAGGGCGACAAAGCAGCCAGCACAGGCCCTTGTCCGGCCATAAGGGCCCCTGAGCATGTTGGAGGGGCCCCTATGCAGGTCAGAGGTGCCCTGTGCAGGTCAGAGGGGCCCCTGTGCAGGCCAGAGCGGCCCCCTGTGCAGGTCAGGGGCCCCTGTGTAAGTCAGAGGGGCCCCTGTGCAGGTCAGAGGGGTCCCTGTGCAGGTCAGAGGGGCCCCTGTGCAGGTCAGAGGGGCCCCTGTGCAGGTCAGAGGGTCTTGAGCTTGAAAAGAAATATTCTAAGTTTTTTTTTTTAACATTTATTTATCAACAGCAGACGATACACATGATTATGCATAATCAATAAGTACATCATAATCATATCACTATACACATGTGACATGACCCTCGACCAGGTATTCATTTGTGCGGCCCGTCTGGCCAAGCCGGGATGGTGCCAGTAACATCGGCAAAGCCGCCCCGGCTCCGGGGAGGTCTGTGGGTTACCGCCCCGGCCGGGGAGAGCTGTGGGGTACCTCCCCGGCGCTCCAGACGGGCCGCAGCCCCCGCCCGCACTGCCTCGCACTTAATTCGCACGACACCGCGAGGCAGTGCCCCATGCCGCCGGCCGAGCGTGCCACCCGTCAGCCCGTTTGGCTGGCGAATCGCACGCACGGCCGGCCGACCGGCCCTGCAAAAATTGCAAGGGCCGGTCTCGGGTTGGCCCGGTTGGGTTAGGGCGGGGGCATCGTGCAGCCTCATAGGCCAAGGCACAAGTCTACTCTCCACGGTTGGTCGGCGCTCCTCACGCCCGACCGGCCGACCGGTCCCGCAGCGTATCCTGAGGACCGGTCCTGGGTGGGGGAGAGCAGGTCCATACTACAAGCACGCGAGACGATGCCCAGGGCGCTCACATCGCTACATTGTGGACATGACACGGTTCACTCATTGCAGACAGGCTAAACAAAGGCGGCCGGCGATGGCGCCCCGCGGGACCGTCCGGCAGACACACGTCACACTCATCAGCGCAGCGAATACGTCACCGAATACGTCACCGAATACGTCACCGGCCAGTCGAAGTACCCTGTCGACACCTCGACAGGACCGGTGCGTCACTCAAAACTCAAGTACATTGCCGTCTGCGATAAACGGTCCCCATCTCGCTCGCAAACTATCGATCTTTGAGTTCTTAATCGCAATACACTTTTCCGTATTAAACATTTTTTGCAACGCCGGGCGAAATGCTTGAACATTTGGAGTAGTATCTTTCATATGCTGCGCTACTATAAATTGCTTTGCCACCAGAACGATTAAATTTATCACTTTTTTGGAACTTAAGCATCCGAATAATATGTTGCGGCAGTTGAACTCAACGACCGTCGTTGATGCCATTTTAACGTTTACCGTGGAAGCTAGCTCTCTCCAAAATGACTGCAACTCAGCACACCAGAAAAAGTAGTGCTGCATTGTATCGACTTCTCCACAGTTATCGCAAAATGGGTCGTCAATGACCTGCCTAGTGTATAGGAATTTCCTATTGGGGAAATATCTGTGGATTATCCTATGCTGAAGGCTTTGTAATCTGGTCGAAATTGTCACTTTAAATGCCATTTCATATACATTGTGCCAATCGTTACCAAACTCTATTCCTTCTGTCTCCCAGCGCCTCTGCGCATTAGGAATATTATCAGGTAACTGCTTGCTGTAAAAATGACTGGATTTAATGTTACTCAATACCACCTCTTTTTCTTTAATCACAATGCTAGGTTCCTCTCTACGCTCATCCACCGTAAGCGGCGCGCTACCGATCAGCGTCCTTTTCCACTGATTGGGAATCGCATGGCACCAACCCATATACACGAACGGATTTACTCGTAATGTGGGATAGGTCTCTAACAACGCCTCATATGTTAACAGTTCGCCTTCGCCGTCCGTAATATCGTCAATTAATGCGACATTGTCATTTTGCCTACTAACTAACGTTCGGTTCTGTACGCGTATAGCATTGTTGTGCCAAATACTCTGCATTCTGATTTTCTTCCCGGTTGTTAGCGGTACGATCGGATGTACGCCCTTATACCAAACCAGCATTTCTTTATAAAATTCCGGAATCGGCCTACTTAATATCCATTGCTCATCAAAATCAGTTCTTACTATGGTATCCAATGCCACCCGGATCTTCTGCTGCAACACCTGTACGAATGGGGTTTCTGACAGTCGCAACAGCCGCCCTACCCATGCAATTCTGCTTGACGTATTCATTATCTGAAGATCTGGCAACTTCAACCCCCCATTTTCCACCGGCATAGTCATGGTTCCTTTGGCCACCTTGGGGGGACGGCCTCGCCACACGAATTTCATGATGTGGCTCTGGATGGTAGCCAACATTTTCTTCTCAACTCGGGTGGCTGCCATAAGGTATATGAGCTGCGACACGACTAAAGACTTGGCTACTGTTATCCGCCCTTTAATTGTCAAGTCACGTTGCGACCATTGATCCAGTGTGCCCTTTATTTTTCTCTCTACCGCATCAAAATTCTTCTGATTACAGTTATCCATGACACTGAACCATACGCCGAGTATTTTCGTGCTCTCAGCCGGTGCACAGCCGCAAATCTGCTGCCCGCAGCCTTTTTTCCGACCAAGCCACATCAACTCGCATTTATCCATGTTGAGTTCAAGCCCTGAAATGTTCCCGAAATCGCACACCAGTTGCGTAGCCTTTTCGGCATCACTAATCCCTTTAACGAACAGAGTGGTATCATCGCAGTATTGCGTCAACTTGAAAAAGTTACCACTTACTTTTATTCCCTGAATGTCTGTTCTTGCTCTGAATTTAATGGCTAAAATTTCCACTACTAATGCAAATAAGGGGGCCGAGGCGGGGCAACCCTGTTGCAATCCACGAGAAGGTTGAAACCATGCCGACGTAAATCCGTTGTTGCTTACTGTTAGTTCAGATCCGTGATGCAACAACTTAACCCAGCTGATGAAACTATCACCAAAATTAAACTCTTTAAGTGCTTCATATAGGAAACAGTGCTCAACCGTGTTAAACGCATTTCTAAAATCGAGTGCCATAAGAAGGCCGTCTAACCTATCCGCTCCGCAGTAATGTATGACGTCTGCTATGGTCCGCAGGTTTGTGCCAATGTACCTGCCCCTCATTGATCCCGTTTGATCGGACGCGACGATTTTGTCCATAACGGCCATCATTCTATTGGCCAGAACCTTGGCAACGATTTTATATATTATGTCTAGCAAACATATTGCTCTCTTGTTCTTAATCAGTTTTTGGTCGCCCTTCTTCGGTAGCAGCGTTAATACCCCTCTGCGCTGGGTAACAAAGAATATCCCCTTTTCCCTGGCTTGGTTTATGTAAGTTACCACCATGTCTCCCAAATCCTTCCAGAAGAAAAGGAAAAATTCCTTTGAAAATCCAGAGACTGACGGAGATTTATTGTTTAGCATCGCTCTCAAAGCTCTCTCACATTCCTGATTGGAAATATCCCCCTCGCACGAGTTTTTATCCACCTGGTTAAGTTGCGGACGAACTGAGGGTTGCAAAAAGTCCGCAACCTGCGCGCCATCGAATACCTGGCCTTGTGTTGCATAAATGCCCTCATAGTGTTCCCGGCGATAGTTCAGAATTTCCTGATTACCCGTCACAAAATCACCATTTGAAGTTTGTAGCACCGCTATGTGTTTCTCTTTGTCTCGACGCGCGTTGAGCTTAAGGAAATATTTAGTCGGCTTCTCGCCTAGCTCCAACCAACGGGCTCCTGACCGAATCATGGCTAATTTGCCCTTTTCCTCTTCTATCTGATCCAGGCTCAAACGGAGCGCGTTGTGATTAGCCACCACAGCCGGTGTCGATTTCTCACTCAGCTCTATCTCACTTTTATCTAAATCATCAACCAACTTGGTATGTCTCTCTCTTCTTGCTCGTGCTTTGTGCGCCGACAGTTTTATACTCTGTACTCGAATCTCACTTGTGAGTATCTCTAAACGCAAGCCGAGGTCCAGAACGTTTGCATAAACACCACGCTCGGTGCTTGCCCGAATTATTTCAAGTCGGGTGATCTGTACGAAAGAGGGATCTTCTAACAGCCTATTGTCAAAGCGGTAGAGCCCTCTACCCCTATCGTTACCAAACATTCTTAGCTCGAAATTGACCAGGCTATGGTCACTCTGAACGCCGGGCCTGATTTCGATGCGTTTCAGCAGATGATTAGCAATCAAGTTGCTGCTGGCAAATACATAATCTATTCTTGATTGTTGCAGCGGATTAAGTCTGCGCCATGTGTAACGCCGCCTAGGACCATAGCGTTCGCGCCACACATCGATCAAATTACATTCTTCTAGCAAACCCTTAAGCTTTTTGGCTGCCTGCGTTACGCGAAATCTACAATTTTGCACGTCTAAATCGGACAGATGTAGGTTTAAGTCTCCACATACAATTAGCTGCGATCCCTGATCTGTAGGCATCAAATCTATTTGCTCCCTTAAATTGTCGAGAAAGGCTATTTGCAACTGCATCTTATTTTGTGTAGGGGCGTATACTGCACACAAAGATAATTTGAACATATCATAATCCAAATCCAGAATAAGCAATCGCCCAGCGTCACCGCTATAACGCACGGTTACCTTACACACAGATAACAAACACCTCGGTATCAGCACGGCAACCCCACACTCGCTAGTATTAAGTCCGTGTGCAAACATAATGGGTGCACCCCACTCGGCTTCCCAATACACACTGTCTCTAGGCGATGAATGGCTTTCCTGTATCACTATAATATGTTTCGGATAATTATAATGAAAATGTCTAAACAGCGCCCGTCTTTTAGTCATCATTCGTAGACCCCTCGCATTAAATGTAACTATGTTGACATCAGGCATCGTTAATCACTACACGGTATCGCCAAGCTAAGCGCCCCCGCAGATATAACTCGAGCGAAGCACACATAGCTTCGTGACGCGTCTCCCCTATCAGCTTACCGACCAAACATCCCGTGCAGTCGGCTGACCTTGACCCTCCAGTCCGCCAAATGCCCGCCAGGTGGACAGCTGCGGGACGAACACCAGCGCCAGGCAGGGGCGACACCAGGATGGTCACCTCGCACCGCGTATCGCACGGCCGGGAGTGTCCAATCAGACTGCCCGGATTTGCGCCCCGATGCAGCGCGCCGGCTCTCGCAGACGCCAGAGTATCCGCTCCGAGCAGCGGCATCGGCATCGGCAGCGGCAGCACCGCGCACCGCTCCGACATCGGCCAGCAGATCACATCGCACACCCCGGCGAACGATCGCACCTCGGAACGGAGCCCGTGCCGCACCGGGATCACGTGCCACGGTTGACAGCCGCCCACAGCGCCTCCCCGCTCGCGCTCCACAGCCGTCACAGTCCATGGCAAGTCACAGCCCACCCCACTGTCCGCAGCCAGCCAGCGCAGAGGCGGCACCAGTGTTGCCCCCACCGAGGGGCGCGACTGCGACCGCTCACTGCTCACCGCGCAGCACGCGCTCGCACTCATTCCGGTTCGAGACACGAATTTTTCTTCCATGCGGGATCAAGCGGACGTGTAAGACACCATGCTTTGTATACACACTGTGTATGTCACCACGCTTTTTGGCACTGCGAAGTCTCGCATGCGCCTCTGATGCGCCGGGTGTGAGCTTCTCGCTAATGTAGAGTTGGTCAGCTGATTCACGTCTCTGGCCACGCTCGTTCTTGGACAGCGAGATCCTGGCCTCATGAATCGTGTCGCGCACGCTTCCCGGACCGCATCGTGTGAACTCACACACAATCTTCTTACCTCTGGCGGCCCGGTAGCACTGTCTGATATCGGCGTCTCTCACATCCACGGACGGTATGTACTTCTGTAACATGATCTTGGTCACTGTCGTCACATCCTCCTTCCAGAACTCGTCCTTTGGCGCAGCTGGAATACCCGGACCGTCGAAGATGAGGAAGGGGATGTTGCTCACCCTCCGTAGATCTTCAACCTCATCTTCCATGCCACAGATGCGGCGATCTCTACCATTGACGGCATCCTGTAATTGATGTATGACTTCACCCTGATCGTTGACGTGTTGTTCCAGCTCTCCAATCCTTCCATGCATGTTGCGTAGCTCCTGCTTGAGTGAGTCGGTAGCTCTCTCGAACCTCTCAGTTAGCAGGGCTGTCTGCTTCTGCAATTCGCACCGCAGTAACAGCTGGATAGGAGTCAGCTGCTCGGCACCATCATCGATTTGATCCGACGACTCCGACCTGTCATCGGGGCTGGTTGGTCGCTGCCGCTTCGTCGGGCTCCTATCCCGGTTGAGTTTTTCGATCAAGGAGCGGACGTCTGCCTGCCCCCGACTCTGACTGAGCCCGCCCCTGGCACCGGCTCCTCTCCCAGCCCCGGGCGCCGGGCGGGCGGCGGCCGGTCGGTCGCGGGCCACGGTCGCCGGGCCGCCGCCCACGGGCGCCGCCGCTGCGCCGCGCCGACCTGACCTTGAATTGGACATACTTGCAGCTTGCAGCTCACTTGCAGCACTCCGTGTGCTCTCAGATTCACTCCTTATTCTGCCCAGGTCCACACTAAGCACGCCTCAGGCACCCTCCGGTCGGACCGCACCGCCGGGTCCCCTCTGACCAGCGGTCAGCGCGCACCCCACCTGCGCACGTCCGTCCCGGGTCACCACCGGGCGCCGACTGAATTCTAAGTTGGTATAGCTGATTCCAAATTGGTGTCGCTGGTTTCAAAGTTGATATGGCAGTTTGCTAACTCCAGGTCCTAAAAGTTTGTATGACCCATGCCATACCTGCCATACTGCATTTTCCATCCTTGTAACATGCTTTTTCATCCGTTTTGTTTGGACTTTTCAACACTTGGGAAGGGGCCCTTTCAGCGCTCGGGAAGGGGGTCCTTTCGAGGCGCCGCACCCCGCTGGACGAAATCCTGGTTACTTGCCTGGGTCAAGGTCATTTGGCGACCCAGGTAGGTTATGATGCATGTGGCGCGATGTATCTTGACGAGACAAACACTCGCACTTGCCATTCGCACGTCTCTATTTTTAATATATCAAGAGTTAATGACAAAAAAGTGATGGTGACCTCAGATGACCCCAGCCGACCTTGCAGAGGTCACTGAGCAACAATTACACCTGGTTCATCATGAATGAGCTAAAATAACAAGATTTTGAAATATTGACCTGATCTAATGCAAATTTTCTGAATAGGAAGCATTCGTATATTTTCCCATTTACTTATAATGTGGAGGTCACTAAACTGACCTGACCTTAGGTCACCGATATAGCAAATCAGAGATATACTAATTGTAGATACTTATGACCTTATGAAATCCTGTAAGTTTCAAATTTCTCTGACAAACACTGGTTTTGGCACGACCACAAACATTTTTGGAGGTGAGGTCACTTGGCGTGACCTGGTGACATGGCTTGAGATGACTTGGTCAAAATTTTCGCACAATGTGGGTAACTGATGTCCAAATAGCTGTGCCAAATTGGCGGCGCGCCGCCGTGTTCCCGCTATTCCCGAAAAACCTTAGGGGGGCAAGTGCCCCCCCCCCCCCACCAGGGCGATGGTTAAGCCTCCTTCGTCGCTAAACCCTCCATCAGTATCATGTGTTCAGTGTGATCAAACTGCTGCTGAAACATGTCCTATTTTCACCAGCCCTCCAGAAACCCCATCCCTCATCCGTCTGAGCCGGCCCAGCTGTTGCCCGTTGCGAACCCGGAGGATCAGTCGGGATATGTTGTCCACAGAGCGTCTACCACCGACCCGAACCTGGTGCATGCCGCCAACCCGGGCCTGGGGGCGGACCCGGAGTCTGCCGCTGACCCGGAGCCTGCCGCTGACCCGGAGCCTGCCGCTGACCCGGAGTCTGCCGCTGACCCGGAGCCTGCCGCTGACCCGGAGCCTGCCGCTGACCCGGAGCCTGCCGCTGACCCGGAGCCTGCCGCTGACCCGGAGTCTGCCGCTGACCCGGAGCCTGCCGCTGACCCGGAGCCTGCCGCTGACCCGGAGCCTGCCGCTGACCTGGCGCCTGCCGCTGACCCGGAGCCTGCCGCTGACCCGGAGTCTGCCGCTGACCCGGAGTCTGCCGCTGACCCGGAGCCTGCCGCCGACCCGGAGCCTGCCGCTGACCCGGAGCCTGCCGCTGACCCGGAGCCTGCCGCTGACCCGGAGCCTGCCGCTGACCCGGAGTCTGCCGCTGACCCGGAGTCTGCCGCTGACCCGGAGTCTGCCGCTGACCCGGAGTCTGCCGCTGACCCGGAGCCTGCCGCTGACCCGGAGTCTGCCGCTGACCCGGAGCCTGCCGCTGACCTGGCGCCTGCCGCTGACCCGGAGCCTGCCGCTGACCCGGAGTCTGCCGCTGACCTGGCGCCTGCCGGTGACCCGGAGCCTGCCGCTGACCCGGAGCCTGCCGCTGACCCGGAGTCTGCCGCTGACCCGGAGCCTGACGCTGATCTGACGCCTGTCTGTACTCCGATTCGATCTCGCTGGTGAGTGGAACATATAAAGATTGAGGGACAGTCACACAGCTTGCAAATGTGTTACAATGCGTTTCTTTACGAAGTTTCAGTTGTTTTGAATTCAGTTGAATTTATAATAGAGTTGTGCGCTTGAAACTTCCAAATCAATTCAAACTACCATATTTCGATCAAGATTGTTGATAAAACAGAATCGTGAACTCTTTCAGCAGAAACTGTGGCACTAGTCAATTAAAGGGAGATACTCACCTTTTTCCACACAAATGGAGTTAGCACCTGAAATCGATAGACGAAACCAAAATATATTGTAAATTCATTACATTTTGCATATAAAAATTCCTACCGATATATATTTCAAGTCATAGTTGATAAGCGTTCCACGCTTATAATCAGCAAGTACTCGGTAACTAATTCAGATATTAGCCTCCCTACGCCTTGTCATTTATCTTGAAGGTATGCAATATGTTTCCTACACTCTACCTTTTATGAATATGTGCCAAACTTTTATGAACAATCAACAATCATTTGACAAAAGTGCATTGAAATCGTCAGTTTAACAGTGGCGGTGAGGCCGAGGGCGACCTATTTAGTGTCGGCGATTTGTTTATAAGTGCCCATTCAACAACGTTGAACAGATTTATGCAAATGTTGCGCTTTCCAATAGTGCAGTGAAAATACCGATCATTAATTGTCCCAAACTTCCAACTTTGAGTTAGGGAATATTTTTTATTTAATTCTTAAATTTAGATCACATCATTTTAATACCATAACGGGAGCCAAATAAATTGTTGCTAACAAAATAAAAAGGTGATTATCTCCCTTTAAGGAATATTAAACAAGGCTTAGTGAAACCTATTGCATCGTCCTTGATGATGGATGAGGGATATCCTTGATGTACAGGCACATGGAAATTGTGCGGTAAAATGTAGCATTTTGTCCTGTTCTATGCACCTTGCAGCTGTGTATTTGTTTGGTTTTGGTTCGATACATAACAGCTGTCCCTGTCGACTGGTTTATCCTCTGTGTTTGGAAATATAAATAAGTACTTTATTTGCATTAATAAATCAGTACCGATAATTGTTTTGACTGCTTTGGTTATAACTTTTCTGCAATGTTAAAGTCCTTGTCAGAATCCTATATGTATTATATCCTCGTGTCCATTGCCTTGTTTCCCAGCCGTCCTACTCCTAAGAGAAATCCTGGTGCTCCCAGCTCAGTGTCTGGGACTTCACGCTGGGCGTCATCTCCGCGGTAAGGAACACATCACAGTTTTCATATTATTGATATAGGCGACTGTAATTAACACATGCTTCTGTGTGGTAAGACTTATCGGTGTATATGTGCTTTCGCTTGCCTGTGGGCATTCAGGCAATTGCCATCCCGACAGGTTCATTAAATAATGTGTTTAGATTTTAGCTATAGAACCTTCACTGCTTGTGTGACAAATTTGCATTGACAGTTGATATTGCTGTAAACGCAAGTCATTATCACCTTACGTTCCTTATGCTTTATTAAGCGAGGATAATTCAATGGGCTGTTGTGAAATTCGTTTCATGGAGCACTTCACAAAACAGTCGTTGAAATGGGCGTAGCACTGACTCCCAGGCTGCGCTCGCCACACTCGCGAGCGGCACCGGAGGACAGACGACCGCGCTGGGGGCGACGATCTGGCGCCTGCTCCTGGCAACCCCGGCGGGGGTAGTCGGGTGCTCCTACAATGGGTCTCGGCACGCTGTACTACCCGGAAATGAAAGAGCGGACGAGCTGGCCTAGGGGGCCTTCAGCCTTCCGCAGGAAGATGTTCCTATGGACGTCCGCAGCCTCATCAAGGCAGTCGGCCGCGCCGCCTCTCTGGCCTGGTGACGTCGCTGGCCTGAATGCCTCTTCAAGCGGATCATGGGAGGCCGGCTCCCGAAACCGGTCCTCTCCGGCGAGCGAGACGACGCCGTCAATGTGCAGCAGCTCCGAGCGGGTCACTTGACCCGCGATACTGGACCCGCGCCCGCGATAACTCTGCGAGCGGGTCACTGGACCCGCTCGCAGAGTTATCTGCACCGAATCGGCCGTCAACCGACCCGGGGCTGCCAGCAGTGCAGCGATCTCGCGTGCCCGGTGGCGCTCTGTCAGGTGTGTAGGGAGGAGCCTGACACGCCGGAGCACGTCCTGCTGAGGTGCCCCTGCCTGGCGGGCGCTCGTCTCCGTATTTTCAGGACTATCCATCCAGACCCGAAGCAGCTGCGAGACAGCAGGGCCGTGGCGGCCTTGGCCCGGGGCTACCTGGATCACCGAGAGCCTTCGGGCTACGGTCGGCCGTAGGGCTGACCAGAGGAGACAACAACAACAACCGGCTAATGGCCGGCTCCGCTGCTGGTGGCGCTCTGCGCCGGCGGCGGGGGACTGGGTGAGGTGGTGCCGGCGCTGCTGGGCCAGCTGGAGGCCGGTGGAGACTCGGCCGCCGAGCGGCGGGAGACGCTGAGCGCGCTGGGCCGGCTGCTGGCGGCTGGCGGCTGGCGGCGCGGACGAGTCGCCGGCCGTGGAGCCGCTGCGGCCGCGGCTGGCTGCCGAGCTGGCCGGCGGGGAACGGCCTGTGCGGACGGCCGCGCTCTCCGTGCTCACCTGTCCCTGGCTGGTGGGCGAGGCGGAGGCGGCACCACTGGCGGAGCACCTGGCCGGTCTGGACACGTCGGAGGACGCCGCGGTTCGGGCGGCGGCGCTGACCTGTATCGGGGCCGCCGCAAACCGGCCACAGACGACCGACATATCCTTCGGTCTTGAAGTAGAGGACTGCGGAAGGTGGGGCGCCCTAGACCAGGTGCGCAGGGCGGCGGCAGAGAAGTGCCTGGCCGCCCTCCCGCCCGGTGCGACATGGATCTGGACGGACGGCTCAGCGGATGCCGGGGTGGCGCGCGGCGGGGGGCGGAGCCCTGATCTGCCTGCCGAATGGTGAGGAGCGCGAGGTCCGCGTCCCGGCGGGCACTCTGTGCTCCAGCATGAGGGCAGAGAAGGAGCCGATGACGCCGCGCAGGCCGCCGGAGGAGAAGGAGCCGATGACGCCGCGCAGGCCGCCGGGGAGGAGGATGAGGAGCTGGTGACGCCGCGCAGGTCGATTGCGAAGAAATCGCCTTTAACTTGAGCAGGTACTCAATTATTTGAATGTAACATTGTATTTTGGATAAATTCGTAAATAGTCATGCTTTATGTTAGGAGGTATGGGCATGTTGCATGGAAAGTAGCATGTAAACTTAAAAGGGACTGAGCAGGTGCACTCATCGATGGCCTAAAGGTAGTGCGTCATGCATGTTTATTGTTTTGTAATTGCATGTTGTCCATAAGTATTCGCTGCGCGAATTTGCTTTTTAACCCTCGCTACTTTTCCAATATTCCTCTTGAAAACACCGTTTCTTATAACCAGTTTGATTTTCACCCGTCCTTACACAGCACATGATGCACTAATTGCGCCAGCTTATGGCTCCGAATCGGACGTATACTATGCTGTCCGTCGGTGTCATTGGTAGGAGCTTGTTACTTGCAACGCACCGTTATCCTATCCTGTATTCACGTTCTGGTATTTTCTCCCTGTAAGGTCCGGGATCCCATCCTACCTGAATCCTGAAGCACTGTGCGTCGTCCAAACACCTCTGGAGATGATCCACGACTTGGCACAAGAGCTCGCACGAAACGAGGCCGCGCTGAAGTGAAGTAGTGCTGCCGAGAAGGTGCTCCGCCGTCGGCTCCAGCAGACCTGCAGCAGGGCTAAGCAGCGCGCGAAGAGGCTACGGGAGCAGAACAAGGCGCTGCGCACCCGAAATGCCGCTCTCCAGGCGGCCTCCTCGCAAGCGAGTGCCCTCGCCGCCCGCGGCCCTCTGACTGCCGCCCAGCGCCGGGCCCTGGCCACGGGCAACCGTGTCCGATGGTCCGACCAGGACGTCGGAAGATCCCTGGGTCTGCGCGTCCTCTCGCGACGGGCGTACTTGTATGTCAAGGAGTCAATGAAAGTCCCTTTACCGTCTTTCAGCACCTTGTCGCAGTGGATCCATCCACCATTTCCACATGGTTCCAGGGATGATGGATTCCGCGATGTGGGTGCTTGAATCGACCGTAACTGATCTCAGCGACATGGAGATGCTGTGTGTGATCGCGTTCGACGAGCTCAGTCTCGACAGCAGAATTTGCTACGACCAGGGCCGTGACGTAGTGCTATAAGCATCCAAGATGCAGC
Source organism: Chirona hameri (assembly GCA_036785665.1). Taxonomy (NCBI): domain Eukaryota; kingdom Metazoa; phylum Arthropoda; class Thecostraca; order Balanomorpha; family Balanidae; genus Chirona; species Chirona hameri. The sequence continues at coordinate 69,748 of JAXIVJ010001223.1, forward strand.
TCGTCATGGTTCGAGGTCTGACCGCTGCGTGGAAGCAGCCCATCTGGTACGATTTCGACCGGCCCATGACCTTGTGTGCTTCGAGCCATCATCTCTCGGCTGTAGACCAGCGGCCTGAGAGTGACTGCCGCTGTGAGCGACATGGCCACCAGTAACTAGTGGCTGTGGGCCGGGCTGGGAGTCACCAGCGCTTTCACAAACCCAGCGGACCCAGCAAGGTATGTGTTTTAGTACAGATACAAAACATGAATCGATTAATTTGCTTTATTTTTAGTACTCGTGCCCGGGATGCAGCGATGCCGGGTGCCCAGGTGTCGGGTCTGCGACGAGGAGCCGGACACGCCTCAGCATATCCTGCTGAAGTGTCCCTGCCTGTGCGGGGCCCGCCTCCTATCGCTGGGAAACATATATGGACGACCGGAGGACCTGCAGCGGGACGGCGTGGTGGCGGCCTTAGCTGCCGGCTACCGGTCGTACCAGAGCCGTGCGGCTACGCCCCGGCCCTAGCCGGGACCGGAGGGACCAACAACAACAACAACAACAACAGCCATATGTGACGCGCTCATGCGTGCGTCTCCGTCGAACGCGAGAAGAGCTAGAAATCGTGGACGACGAATTGCGGCGCCTCCTATCAACCTCTTCTGATGTCATCGACATGCTGATGCACTCGCTGGCGGTAAGTAAACTGGCATCCCACTTCCCAGTGTCTGGGGGAGCATGAAAGCTGTTGCCAAATCGATCACACAGTGGCTCACATTTCACAATGAGTGGACAATCAACAAAAGGATATATTTGTTATACCATCTTCCGCTCAAACTGCATCGCTTACAAGCGCGACTTATGGACCTAACTCGATATCATTAACGTACTTCCCTGTATTTTTGGTAACCGGTATCACACCAATACAAAATCTTGATTTGGCCCACCATTGTGTTGAGGTTCATAAGAGCATCTTGCTTTTTTTAAAGATTGCGGACTGATATCATAAATATAGATAATTCGTGGTTATCTGTCTCCAAAAAAAAAATGGCACCCAGCCAACACTAATCACAGGTTTGTGTGATGACTTGTGTTCTACTACGAGCATATTTCCTTAAAATTGATGCTTAGTTGGCATTATTTAAAGAAGATTGCGCCTGGTAGACCCGTATTCAGTTATCGTATTTCACTATGCTATTACCTTTCGTTATTACGGTATTGTCCTGCCAAATATCTGTACTGGGTGTGCATTTGGTACTGTCACATGCCTGTTAAATATGCATTGGTGATCCACAGCTGGTAGAGGAACAGTTGAGCCGACCAGAAGATGAGCGTCTATCGGTCGTGGAGCCGACGGCAGATACCGATCACTACTGCATTCGGCAGCAGTCGACCGCCGTTCTTCAGGGTCTGAGAGGGCTCATCTACAAGGCAGTCAACTATCGTCGGGACTACCGACTTCAATAAGCAGCCAGGCTTCCACTTCCAGGCGACTTCAATAAGCAGCCCAATGCCGAGACCGACCATCAGTGCTCAAGAGGCTCACCAAGCCAATACATAATAAGATATAAGATAAGGTAGATAATAAGATATAATAAGATAATAAGATATAAAGATATAATAAGATATAAAGATATAATAAGATATAAAGATATAATAAGATAATAATAAGATAATACCAAGATGGTCCACCGTGCGGCGGCCAGAGCCGCGCGAGCACGCGCCACCACAAGCTGGCTCCAATGCTGGTACCGTGCTTATGGGATCGCGCGTTCCGCCATCGGTGTTGCTTAAAAACTGTTAAGTTTTGGGGAAAATTACCTGAGTAATTTAGACATTTCAATAACAGCTCCAGATAATGGCTATCTCAATTTAAAACTAATACAAAGGTGAAACATTCCCTTTAAATGTGTCAGCATCTTCTGCACCACATAGTAGAAGTCTGGCATTTTAAACATCCAATAATTGGACAGTGACAGCCGACAGGGGACAGAAGACAGTGATAGTTGGCAAGACATGTTTTTTTATTCAAACGTTGCATTTCAGACTTTAATGATTTGCACACTATTGTGATGCACTAATTGAGTTATTTGTGCTAGTACTGAACATGTTCAAGTTCAGTCAGTCCTTCCACTGTATGCCTGTGCTGTATACAGACGGTACTGCTGAGTCCTAATATTTGCATGCTTAACACAATATTTCTGATTTGTATGCATTGTTTTCGCAGATCTGGTGCATGTCCGAGACCAACACCGACCCGACGCCGGTGGAGGTGAAGACGCGCATCCGGCTGCTGCTGATGGGCGCGTCACCGGCAGTGGCAGCCGGCTCAAGAAGCCAGCCATCGGCCTCCGGCGCCTCTATCGCCATGGAGGAGAAGAATCCTGTGTACCTGAGGGCCAGCGTCCTGAAGGACCTCAGGGACGAGGGGGCGGTTACGGATGATCCGGACGACGACTTGCAGTCCAGCCAGCTCCTGCAAGATGCGCAGACCCACCAAGGACCGCCATCTGGTCACCCCGTGGCGGCCAGTCTGGAGTTCGGCCGGGAAGCTCTGGCGTACGTTGCTGGCTTCCTGGCGTACAAGTGTCGCTCCGTGGACAGCAGCCTTGGCACTGTGTCCGCCGTCCGGCCAGTGTGCTCCCGGCCAAGCTAGTCCAAGAGCTCTGGGTGGATCGAGCGGCTGAGCCGAGGAGACCTGGCTGTGCCGTCACTGCAGTGGCTAGAGCAGGTGGAGGCGTTCGAGTACTCCCGCATCGACCCTCCGGTGGTGCGAAAGTACGCCGTCACACGGACGCACATCCGCCTGAAGTGGCTGCAAGGCAGCCTGACGGAGTGCCGGGTGAATGAGCGCAACGCCAAGCGCATGCGCATGCATGCCCGGTCAGCAGTGTGAGGCACCCACCTGCCAAACTGCCTCGCCACCCTGCCGAGGACATGTTCGTTCGCTGGCCGAGGACCTGTTCGAGCTGCTGGCCTGCTACTTCCGGGTGAACTTCACGCCGCCGCCGGACAGCTCGCACGGCGTGACGCGACAGATGCTGGCCGACGCGCTGCACGACTGCCTGGCCGGCACCGGACAGTTCGCAGAGTTCTGCCTGCCGCTGGCGCTGGAGAAGCTCAACTCGGACCTGACGCAGGCCAAGCTGGACGCGCTGGCGCTGCTGCAACGCTGCTGCGGCGTCTACACTGGCGCCGCACCTGGCGCTGCTGCGGCTGGCGCTGGCCCGGGAGTGTCTGGCGGCGTGACAGCCGGAGGTGCAGCCGCGCGCGCTACAGCTGGTGGCGGCTGTGCCGGCGCAGGCCGATCGGTGGACGCGCCCCCTGCTGGCCGAGTGTCTGCACCACGCGGCGCAGCGAGGCGGCGACCGACTGATGGCCGGCGCGGCGCCGCTGCTGGTGGTGCTCTGCGCCGGCGGCCGGGAGCTGGTGCTGGGTGAGGCGGTGCCGGCCCTACTTGGCCAGCTGGAGGCCGGCGCGGAGACTCGGCCGCCGAGCGGCTGGAGACGCTGAGCGCGCATGGCCAGCTGCTGGCGGACGGCGGCGCGGACGAGTCGCCGGCTGTGGAGCCGCTGCGGCCGCGGCTGGCTGCCGTGCTGCTGGCCGAGGTGGCCGGCGGAGACCGGCCTCTGCAAACGGCCGCGCTCTCCGTGCTCAGCTCCTGCCCCTGGCTGGTAGCGAGGCGGAGGCGAACCACTGGCGGAGCACCTGGCCGGTCTGGACACGACTGAGGACGCCGCGGTCCGGGCGGCGGCGCTCACCTGTATCGGGGCCGCCACCGTCGGCCGACCAGCACACCAATGCCGTGGTGACGGCTCTGGTGCAGCCGCTGCTGACCCAGCCCAACAGAGGTGCGGTGTCGCCGGAGAACTAGGCTGAGCGGCAGCTGGCGGCGGTGGCGGCCGGCGTGACCGGGCTGGAGGCGGCGCGCGCCGCCCTGCCACTGGTGCGGCAAGTGCGCGTCAGCCGCGAGGAGGCCACCGCCACCGAGCGCGTGCTGGCCACGGTGACTGACATCGTGGAGCGGACGTCTTCTTTCTTAACGGAGACGGCGATCACGTGCTGAGCACGCTGGCTGAGCGGTGGCACGGCGTGCCGCTTTCCCACGCGGCGCCGTGGCAGCACACGCAGCTGACGGCGCTGCTGGCCGCCGCCCGGCCCAGCGTGGCTGTGCCGCAGCAAGACATCGTCACCGTGATGCTCGCCAAGCTGGCGCTGAAGAAGCGGCACCCGCTGACGGCGGCGCGCGCTGCCAAGACGCTGGCCGTTGTGTTCAATAAGCAGCCCGATGCCAAGACCGACTATCTGCTCAAGAGGCTCACCAAGCCAATGCCAAGATACAAGATAATACCAAGATGGTCCACCGTGCGGCGGCCAGAGCCGCGCGAGCGCGCACCACCGCAAGCTGGCCCCAATGCTGGTGCCGTGCTTATGGGATCGCGCGTTCCGCCATCGGTGTCCGGCCGTCACCAGGCCGCGGCGGCGGCGGCCCGGTGCAGCACATGCGGGGCAACAACGTGATGATGGCCCTGGCAGCCACCGCCACTAGCATTGTGTCGTCTACAAGACACACAGTCTATCGCCAATAACCCGAGCAGTTGAGGTGCCCAAAAACTCCAAAGCGTAGTATGCGACATGTAGTTTGTCTTTGCGCAATAATAGATTGCGTGCTGCAGATAGTGGTGAGGTATGCTGTCTGAAAAAGATTGACATATCCGGTGATTTATCAAACTTGAATTTTACTTGTGAGCGCATTGCTGGAGACGAGATGTTTGAGCTTGTATTTGTGCTGGCACGCATCATGTGCCTTTATTGTTATGTAGCAATCGACTCGATGTTTCCACGTGTATTTATGCTTCGTAAAAGCTGCTGATGTATTTGTCGCTCACGGTTCCAACGTCTGAATATCGTCGACGTATCACCGATATCGGTCATTCGTTTCGTTTCGTTTGGTTGATATTCGTTTGCGTCATTTGTGTGGGTATGCGCATATGCGTATGTTTTATTAGGATAGAAGTGATTATTGGATAGCTGGCAAATTAAATAGGTGACTAATAGTTGAAATAGGCGATGATGCGGCATGTAAATGCGTGATATGTAGTAGGCATGTTACTGTTGGTATATGCCAGTATAAGATAGTATGTTCTGATTATGTTCCTACTTCCTATGCTGGTTATTTATTGTCCCTTTTCTTTACTGGCGTGCGTATCTTTGGCAAAACAAAATATGATGTCGATGACCTCTCGCCGACGCATGATGGAAATATACGGCAACGGCGAAATTATCTGGTTTCTTTGCACCATTCCCAGACGGTAGAAACTTCTGCAGGAAAAGCAGGACCTTTTTAACCGGGAAGGGACACGCTAACTGGTTGCATCAGCGAAGGCCAAGCTAAAGTATGTGCTTGGAGAGAAATGAGAATATTGCAAAAGGTGTAATCTAATTATGAAGACTTCGGATACTGCGGGTGGAATAGGACTTCCGTCGCAGTAATACGGGCCCATTCAGATGTCAAACTTAAACAAAATTGTAGGTACAGTGGCTGGACATTCCACTGTGGCATTCCTGCTTTGATATGTATTGCAACGAAAGTATCAAAATAATTTCGTAAAAGGTAAAAGGGACTAAATATGAATAGAGACTACAGACTCGAAAGCAAGTACGGTTTCATATAATCCGTGCGTGCATACTCATGAGTATGACATGACTCATGAGTATGACATGACTCATGAGATAAATAAATACTATATAATAAATAGTATTTATTTTGGTAAGAAGTTATTTGCACTTGTTTACTTCTATTTTCACAGAAAGAAATGCTAGCACAAGCCAAATAAATTAATTTAACAACATAGCTTGAATAATGCTTCTTTAGCTATTATAATCAACAATAGTACTCAGGTCGTTAAATACCGCCACTCGGTGGCCTGAGTGTCCACTAAATTTGCAGCTCTACTGCGGCGGCGCGCTCAATCCGATAAATAGCTTAACCGTACAACAGCTGATTGGAATTTGCGCGTGACGTCAGAGGTTGGCGCCCCCGTGGTTAAACGTTTGCCGCGGAAGGGTGGCGATCCCCTCTTACAGCACCGTCGGGGAACATTATGAAAAGTCCAGAAGTCTGTCTAGACTTGTTATAGGTCAATGGCTATTTCAGTTCAAAATCCCATGTTGAAGGTGAACTATTTCCTTTAAAGGGAAATAATGACCTTTTTCCACAAAAATGGAGTTAGCACTTGAAATCGCCAGACGAGACCAAAATATATTGTAAATTCATCACATTTTGCATGAAAACTTTCCTACCGAAAGATATTTCAAGTTAAAGTTGATAAGCGTTCCACACTTTAAACGACCGGTACTTGCAAGTACTTTTGGTCCTCATCAAACTGCGAGCTTTTCCCGTATTGTTTTTTACGTAATGGAGTGGAAAATATATTGTGCGTTCTGCTTGTTGTGATTATATGCCCGGCGATCTTCTAAAACTAACAGCGATTGGAAAAAGTGGCAATAAAATCGGAAGCTCATCGATGCACATCAACGGCGGCATAGTTAGTGGTTGCGACTCTCAATTTTTGAAAATAAATTCATTTGTTTTCAACATTAGGAGTATTGTATAATTTGTCTGTGGCTGTATATAACACTATGCTTTATATTATCATTAAAAATAATAATTTTTCCCCAAAAAACTAACAAACAATAACACAAAACTGGCAATTCAATCGGAAGCTCATCGATGCACATCGACGGCGACCTATATAGCGTCGGCGATTTGTTTACAAAGCATTGTCATGCTTCTCGGCGCACTTAACCATTGTGGCGAGTTGTTGCTAGTAGCGCTTTCGTTCTCCATGGCAACCAGGCGTGAGCCAATGAAAAGCCAGAACGTATTCCCTTTCTGGCTTTTGATTGGCTGACGCCTGGTTGCCATGGAGAACGAAAGCGCTACTAGCGTGTGTCCGAGCAGCGCTCAGTTTGATCGGAAATGTCACAGAGCCTCCAAAAATGCCGCAATCGATGTAAACAATGGTAGGGAAGGGCGAATTTGTCAATGACCTTCATGAAGTACACAAGGTACTTGTTTTGTATTTTTCCCAAACTTACAACTTCGAATTTGGGAATAATTGTATTTAATTCCTAAATTTAAATAAAATAATTTTAAAACCATAGCGGTAGCCTAAGAAATTGTTGCTAACAAAATCAAAAGGTCATTATTTCCCTTTAACCATTGTGGCGAGTTGTTCCTGATTAGTATACCCAAGTCCCGTAGCAGGCTTTGTTAATGACGTCACTGGTGCCATTCTTGTGTAGCATTGCAAAATATATCTGATTTTGAGTTGAAAACTAATTAAAGACTTATTCAAATCATTGTTTTTAAATTTGAATTTTCTTGTCAATCATTATTAAAGGTATTTTATCACTGTATTTCATAGTAGTTGACACTTCAGAAACTTGTAGCGTAATAATGTATCCAATATGCATTTCCCCCTCACCTTTTGCTATTGTGGCGCAGTGCCGAGTGCTTTGCGAATAATAGCTTGCCTGGGGTTCAATTCATTCCGCCCTTATTTTATTCGAGTTGGTATAGTTTGCATGTTGTTGTTATTCATGACTTATACTGACAGTCAGTCATGCATCACGGAAGCTTCACGGCTTGCTTCACGGATCAGAGCGCTGCTCGAACGCACGCTAGTAGCGCTTTCGTTCTCCATGGCAACCAGGCGTGAGCCAATGCAAAGCCAGAACGTATTCCCTTTCTGGCTTTTGATTGGTTGACGCCTGGTTGCCATGTAGAACGAAAGCGCTACTCTTCCTTAAAGTTGAGGCCCGGCCCAGGCCCAGCCCATACCCCATAGGGCCAGCCCAGCCCATGGCCCATAGGGCCAGCCCACCCCATGACGAACTCTGCCGGGAAGGGAGTTCCAGGCAAGATAAGCTGAATTTCAGCGGCGCACAGCGCCGCCAAATTTGGCACAGCTGTTCGGGCATCAATTACCCACATTGTGTAAAAGTGTTACTTTGAGTCATCTCAGGTCAGGTCACCAGGTCACGTCAAAACTTTCCTTACCTCCAAATATGTTTGTGGTCGTGCCAAAGCCACAGGGTTAGACCAATTTGAAACTCACAGAAGTTAATTAGGGAATAAGTATCTACAATTAATATATCTCAGATTTTATATAAGTGTCCCAAAGTCAGGTCCAATTTCGTGACCTCCCCATTATAAGTCAATGGGAAAATATTCAAATGCTTCCTTTTCAGAAAATATGTATTAGATCAGTCTAATTCTTTCGAAGTCATGTTATTTTAGCCCCTTCTTGATGACCCAGATGCAATTGTCGCTCAGTGACATTTGTGAGATCAGCTGAAGTCATCTGAGGTCACCAGCACTTTTTATTGTCAATAACTATTGACAGAATAAAGATGGAGATGTGCGACCGACCCCACTGTTTGTTTGTCTCGTCGAAACGCGTCTCGTATGCAGCATGACCTACTTGGGTCACCAAATAACCTTGACCTGGAGTACATTTTGGGACTTGACCTAATCCGGTCAACATGTATATGGTTCGAAGTGCCTGGAGAATCCAGACACAATGACGTTCAAATTATTGTCCTATCTTCATCAGATAAAAAGTTATTGGCAAACCACTTTTTATAAGAAAATGCCATTGTGACATTTGGTGAACTCTGGAGCCTGAACTATTTACCTGAGATAAACTTTGAGAACACCATAAGCGATTTAATTTTTCAAGAGTTTTCGAATGTTTTTTTTCTCGTTTGTTCCTATGAAGCTACCATAGCTTCATATATATTTTTTTTAGCAGTCTTAAACTTGGAAAATTTGACCTTTGATGACCTCTGGTGACCTTCAGTTTGAACAGAGCCAAAACATGACTGAAGTAATTCCAAATGTTCTTGTTAAAGGAAATAGTTCACCTTCAACATGGGTTTTGAACTGAAATAGCAGTTTTGTAGCCCGTGTTGAGAATAGATAATATTAATTGTGGAATAATATTATTGAGAATAATATTATCTGGAACTTCTATTGGCTGAAAAGACTCTCCAGCCGAAGGTATTTGACTTTTTGGCGAAGGAATACGGCGCATATATGATATACCGTACCGTCTGAAAGTGCCAGCACTGCCATGGAGCATGCGCAGACCAATAATGCACACCATAACATTAATAATTTACGACCTTCTGTCCTGAATTGGCTCGATGTAGGACCATTTAAAAAAAAACTATTAAAAAAATATAATAAAATCGTGTTCTGAAAAATTTCCCGAAGGTGAACTATTTCCTTTAAGAGCTGTCGAACTTTTTTCCGCGCCTTTCTAACTCTTTTACTTTTCGAGTTAGTGGGGTCATTTTGACCCCCCTCCCCCCACCCACCAGGGCGAAGTTGTCTCAGAGGCCCACCGGGGCGCGGGTCAACACTGAAAGTGGTATTTCACTTGCAGAATTGAAGACTGTGCGCGGACACTTTCATGAAAGTAGTGTAATTGTCACAACTTGCCCCAGTGGTGGGGTAAATTGATACCTACAACTTGGTATTATAAGTCGAGCAAACCGTAACGGTGTCAATCGTTAACGCCCTGGCTAAGATGATTCTCTAAAATGGAGTTCTTGACACCTTGTAGTCAGTGTCAAATCACTATTCCTGAAACACATCCTGTCAGCCCATGACCGATGCAACCCACTTTCTTGTCCAATTTTCACCTCCAATTCTGCTTACGACCTTGGGATATTGCTTGGGATATGTGCCTTGTAACCTTGGGGTATGAAGTGTCAATCTTGGGATATTTGAGTAATGATCTTGGGATCTCGGAAAAAAGTGAATGGCATCACTGCTGAGTGAGTCCCGAGCAACCGCAGGAGCCGCAGAACGGCAAGGCCATAGCAGAACGGAGAGTCTCTCCTCCCGGATCTGCTCTTTCGTGATTGTTTCGTTTTCGTTTCGTTTATTAAAGATTCGTCCACGTAGTGGGTATTATGAACCCTGTACATTGTAGATAAGGGTGACAGATATTTACTCATACACTATGGGAACGGTCACGGTCAGGATGCATGTGAAAAACAGCACGGACATCCGATTGGCATTCATGTTGGCTGACACATGGCGCGCAGGAACGCCCCGCGACTCCGCACCTCGGTAATGTCAGCCGGGAGGGAATTCCACGCACGCGCGGCCCTATATGCGAAGCTTCTCTGCGTGGCTGACAGGCGACATCTTTCCAGCTGCAGCTCTCCCGCGGCGACAGCTCTCGTTTCCCTCTGTGATACCTGGGATCGTTGGGACAAAAAGAGCTCTCAGGGCTGGCGGGCAGTTGTGGTGATGAAGCGCACTAAACACTTTGAGGCAGTCTCGCTGATGCACCATCTCCCTCGCACTCAGCCACTCTAACGACTAACGAGTCGAGGACAGGTGAGATATGCTCACTGCGCCGCACCCCAGAGACAAGTCTCGCCGCAAAGTTGACGGTTTTCTGAATCCGTGACAGATGGCATTGGGCGGCCCCGCCCCAAACGGGGGGACAGTACAAAATCTGGGGGAAAACGTGAGCCTGTACCAGGAGCTCAAGGGTTTTGGGTGTGAAATAGTGGCGAATTTTGTAGAGGGATATAAGGATAGCGTTGCATCTGCGAACCACCGTCGATATATGTGGCTCCCAGGTCAGACCTTGGTCCAGGACCATGCCCAGGACCTTCACGGTGGAACATGGCGGGATGCGTGAGCGTGATAAGGTGATGTGGAAGCTCGATGGATTTTTATGGAAGATTTTGTACCGAAGATGATGAAATGGGTCTTGTCAGGGTTCATTTTGAGACAGTTGGACAGAAACCAATCTTGAAGGTGTATGATGGACTCCTCGACGCGGGCCTTCAGGTGTGATAAGTTGATGACATCGAGAGGGGAGTGGTCCAGGAGTTGAGTGTCATCGGCATAGGACAGGAGTCGGCCATGGGGAAGGAATGCGGACATGTCGTTGATGAAGATAAGGAAGAGGATGGGTCCGACTATGGAGCCCTGGGCGACGCCGTGGGTCAATGGGACAATCAGGTCTGATCCGCCCGCTACCATCTGTTTCCGGTCTCGCAGATAGCTGCGGAACCAGTCCGAGTACACCCCGCACCATTCTAGCTTGTCCAGGAGGACGCCATGATCGACGCTGTCAAAAGCTTTACTTAGGTCGAGCGTCGTCAACGACGCTATTTCACCTGCGTCGATAATCTTTGAGATCCACTCCACAGCGTCGATCAGGGCGTCCTCCGCGGAATGACGGGGTAGGTAAGCATATTGAAATTGAGACAGTATATGGTTTTCCTGTAGATATGACGTGAGTTGCATGCAGACAGCCTTTTCCATGATTTTCGACAAAACAGACAGGATAGAGATAGGCCGGAAGTTATTCAAATCGGATCGGTCTCCACGACTCTCCAGACTTGTGAATAGGTACAACGCGAGCTATTTTCCGGGCATTAGGAAACGTGCATGTGGTTACAGATTTGTTGACGATATTAAGAAGGTGAGGCCCAATAACAGCAAAACACCTGTTCACTGCATGGCGAGGGACGCCATCGATACCGACTGCCCTTGACGAGCTCATGCGTTTAATGGCCTTCGAGAGTTATGGCAGGGTTACAGGGCGTAGTGCGAGGGCTGATGAGCACACACGGGGAGGCCTCGGTCCGTGCGAGCCCGAAACGGTGATGCGCCCCACCTCCGCGGCGATGCGTGACCCCACGGACGCAAAATGCCCATTGAATGCGTCAGCCCGGCCACTGACGTCATCGTATTCACAGCGACTTTCTGGGGTTCTGGTGCGCTCCCAGGTTCGCCGAGCCTCGTCGCGGTCCTCCATCGCTGACGTCAGCTCGGGATTGTCGTGCAGCCACGGACACGCCGGTCGGCGCCGTCTCACCGTGACGAGCGGGCAGTGCTCGTCGACCACTGCGTCCCAGACCGCCATGAATGCCGTCAGCTTCTCGTCAGCCGTCCGTGCGTTGTAGAGTGGTCCCCAGTCAGCTGTCAGGAGGCTCAGGCACATGGCGCCCCAGTCGACACGCTCCCAGCGCCTCCTTATGACCGGCGGCGGGGGGCGCTGTCTGCGCACCCCGGCTCTGAGGAGTACCGGCTGGTGGTCGGCGATTTGATCCTGGAGCACAACGACAGATTCAGGCGAGTCGGTCAGGTTGGTTACGACCAGGTCCAGCATCGTGGGTGTCGGGTGGAGGTGCGTGGGCTCACGCACCAGCTGCGTGAGGTCCAGGTCGCTCAGGATCCGCTGGAGGCCCCGTGCACCTGGGCAGTCCTGTTGTAGCAGATTGATGTTGAAGTCGCCCATGACGACGTCCGGCTTGCCAGTGGAGACCGCGTCCCCCAGCTGCCGGTCGATCATCTCGAGCGCTCCGGGCATCGAAGTGGCGGGGGGTCGGTAGATTGCCCCGACCACCACTGTACGGCACCCTGCACCGCTGACGGACAGCCAGAGCGACTCCAGGTTGGGGTCGGAGCCGCCGATATGCAGTTTTGTCACGCGGAGATTGTCTCTCGTCAAGATTGCGACGCCTCCGTCTCGCGCCTTGACCCGCGCGCCGGGCTGGCACGTGCGGTCACATCTGATGATGCTATATCCGGGGAAAGCCAGCACTCGGGCCAGGACACTCGGCTTCAGCCACGTCTCGGACACGGACAAAATGTCAATATTGTGTTGTTGGAGCAGGAGGTTGATTTCATCCATTATTGGTGCTAGGGAGCGGGTGTTGGCATGTCCGAAGCTGTACGTCGATGCTGATGATGTACGTCGTCGATTCGGTTGGTACGTCGATTCCGGCTGTGTAGCCGCCGCCCGGCGGGTCTGACGCAGGGTCAGCCGCGGCGGCCGCACCAGGCAGCGGGTGGCGGGGCCAGCCGGCTCCGGGACAACCGGCCGGGGCCCCATCCCATCCCTGTCGTTCAAGTTTGGCAGTCGGCACCCTACACGGACCGGGATCGCCTCCCCGGTGCCTTGCTGACGGCCGTCGGTGTCGCCGGCGCCCGCCTACCCCGGTCCGCCTGACCGGACTCTATCACTCGACCGGGTTTGGGCCGGTGGATTCTCCCCTATGCCAGGGACGGGTCCAGGGCCCGCCAGGGGGATTAAAGCGCGGTCGTAGTCCTGGCGACGCTGATGTTCCGCGTTTCTTGCCCGATGTCGACGCGCTTGGACTATCCGACCGGCTCTTCTCCCCCGGCAGTGTCGCCTTACTCCGCCTATGTCCGCCCCTTGGGCGGCGGGCGGGTGATGGATGGCCATGGGGGCTGAGTCCGGCGGGGACCCGGCACGGTCTCGCAGAGTGTCGGCGACGACGGTAGAGCGTGGAGCGGTAGAAGTCGAGGCGGCAAGGTGATAGGTGCGTTGGTCTCTTCGGAAACCGGTAGAATGCCGGCCAGTCCAGCGTGGGTCATGGCTATGGCTATTGAAAATACTGGGCGAGTATAAATAACTATGATCACTACGAAAGAAGGCTCGAAAAATCTTCAAACGGTCCGAAAACACCACTTCTTGAGATGAGACAAAACCTGCAGTTGGCCGAAACTTAATTACACGCGAAAACACAGCACAACGGAGGAGCGACGCGAGGGGCGGCTGCCGGTAGGAGGCGCCGAACCCGTGGCTGACGATTAAGCCCCACCCTTTTGGCCGCGGGAGCCGCGGCGGCCGCAGACCCCGTGAACAGGCCTTGGCACATCTACAATGCGCGTCTATCCCTACGCGACTACTTTCGAATCTGATTGGCTGAACCATTTTTTACATTCGCGTGACGTCAGGACTCTGACTCAGAGAGTATGCATATAGTTTTGATAAACAATACAAATGTACGGTCTTCTGTCCTGAATCGGCGCGATATAAGGCCATTTTTGGCAACATAAAAAGAAATTGCATTAAAAAATATAATCAAATCGTGTTTGGTAAAAATTTCCAAGGTGAACTATTTTCTTTAAAGGGATAGTTCACCTAACATGGGGTTTTGAACTGAGATCAATACTGAATCAATACTGACTGGTGCGTCGTTAAAGGGAATAGTTCACCTCACATGGGGTTATGAACTGAGATAGCAGATTTGTAGAGCAGATACAAACATGGGTTGTGGTGAAAGAATTACCTCGCTATGCTAAGTAATTTTGACAGGATTTTTAGAAGAATCTGTTTCGGGTCCGTAAAACTTCAAAACTTCTTGCAGGTCCTCACAACCAAGGTTACTGTGGTCACGGTAATAGAACAACGGGTAGAACAGTTGTGAGAACCATTTTCTGGAACTGCCCGGTTGCTGGCAACTAGCGGACACCTCCCTGTTATAAGAGGCGCTGCTCGTCATCCTGACTTCAGCACACGGCCATCGGCTGCGATAATGGAGAAAGACGCCACCGACCGACACGTCAGGGGCGGTTTCAGCCGGACCGACGCAGAGATGAGGCCCGGCGTCGCCGCGGCTGGACGGTTCGGAGAGGGCGGCGGTGATCGACTCGGCGCAAGGAACGGCCCTGACACAGATTAGCGGGTTCGCCATCAGCGCGGTGTGAGGCGTGCGCTGTGCGTGTGACGCCGTCTCGATGCAGCCCGGCCGGCGGAGAGAGAGGGCAATGTGCGTCACGGAGCAGAGACAGAGTGCGGAGCCGCTCACAGCCGTGGCGATCAGCCACCGGAGGACGAGCCAGCAGAGAGAGCAAGAGAGGACGACAGCCGCTCGCGGCCGGCGCAGAAGCGAGGCCGCGCTGCGTTTCGTCATCAGTGCGATACTCTGCGTGTGCGCCGACTCGGTCTGACCTCGATCGTCAAGGCTGGCGGCGACACACCACAATTAACATACAGAGACGGCCATAAGCACCCTGGGGGATGTGGTTGCTGCTCTCTGCACTACTGCAGGACAATGACGGGGGGGTCGACTTTAATTAGGAGTATCTCGTGATGCGAGTAGTGCGTCACTCCAGACCGGGATGTGAACCGTGATGTGAGTAGTGTGTCGCTCCAGAGCAATAGGCCGCTTATATTTGGGCTAAGTATTTGTGTCTTCGTTGTGTCGCTCTATTTCTTCTTGCCTGCTGTTACTTAATAACGTCCTAAGCCGAGTAACATGTTGTTGCTATATATGATCTACAAAGGCGACATAGCTATTGTGCGTATGGCGTGCCTTATGTGTACACCGCCGCCATGTGCATGACGTCACAGCCTTGGACGGCCGCACGAATGTTTGTATATAAGCCCCGCGTTTGAATCAGTCGGGGTGCGTCACGGGCTGGCGCACCATTCACGGTTAGTACGCGGTGCGCCACGGGCTGGCGCACCATTCACGGTTAGTGCGCGATGACGCACAGGCCGCTGGTGACGCAGGGCCGCCGGTGACGCCGATCCGCCGGTTACGCACAAGCCGCCGGTGACGCACAGGTCACCGGCGGTGCCACGTGCACGGGGTGCCACGTGCCGGCGTGCCACGGTGGTGCGCCGCCAGCGCGCACCACTCACGGTTAGTACACGGCAGTCACGCCGCTAGGAGGGGAATAATACCCCTGGTGCCCGAAATGGCAGTAACGGTGTAAATCTGAGCCTGGAGTAATCGAGTATCTCTGTACCAT
The DNA here is from genome assembly GCA_036785665.1 of Chirona hameri. Lineage (NCBI taxonomy): Eukaryota > Metazoa > Arthropoda > Thecostraca > Balanomorpha > Balanidae > Chirona > Chirona hameri. Next base: position 85,337 of record JAXIVJ010001223.1, read on the forward strand.
TGAGCCTATATGTTCGGACCATCCGTTCTATGTCTTGCCCCGTCGACTTCAACCCGTGTTATAATTCGAGCCTGATGGCAATATCTGACTCGTACATATATCTTGTAAAAGTGTGAGACGCTTTTGTTGAGAGATGCAACCGGGGGTCGGGAGTTAAGGGAAGGCGAAGAAAGACCCTATAGTCCGACACGTTCACTAACAATTCATACCCTTAGACACTTTGAGAACGAGCCCATAATCGAGTATAACTTTGAATTAATACTGTTAGAGAACGAGGGTAGAGCATGGAACTCACACTGGGGGCTTGCCGGGATGGTATAGAACAGAGAGAAACTTAGAATTCACACAGTAAGGAATGTAACGCCCAAATTAATTAGACAAGATATAATTTGTATCGTAATTGTTTTGTGTATTATAAATTAAAGGTATCGTTGTTATCAATAACTTGTATTTCCAAAAAATATATCTTTATTTATTGAATTAAACGCCAGCAAATATACGAAGTAGTAGTCAAAGTAGTGTATTTACAGTACATGTAGTAGGATTTGGAAGCGGTCATATTAAATTATACTACGAAGTAGTGTATATTTCAGTACTTTAGCATTTGGAAGCGGTCAGCGGTCGTTCTGACATTTTTTAACCCCCAAGTCCCTTTAACCCCTTTACGCCCGGAATATCGAAAAATGGTAAATAGAAACGTTGTAGCTAAGGCTTGTAGCTATCTGTTCCAGAAGTCGGATTTAAAATATGTACCATAGGTTACGAGCCAGTCTCGTCTGAAAATCATCTATTTAACATGGGAACCCTATGGTGTAGTAGGTTTTTAACGCCCAAACGCCCGAGTGCTGCCAACTGTTACTGGTGGGGGCTGACTGTGGTTACTATAACAAAAGGTTAGAAAGATCATACGTCACTGATTCTGAAGCTGTATGACTGTACTAAGGCTGTATGACCGTTGTTCTATTACCCTGGTATGACCAAGACTATATGACCAAACTGACCCGGTTTTGGAATCAGCACATCTCCACCAAACCATAAAGGTAAGACAAGTCAACATTTTCCCAGTAGGATCTTCATGGGGCCATCCCCAAAACACCGATTTCCCCGTTGGCTCATGTGTTGAAGGCCACGGACCATGACTTTAGTGACGTCATCACCTAGGATTGACAAACATTTGGTGGGGGCTGCTCACAACCAACCCCCTTCAAATGCCACGTGACCATAGGCCTGTTCACGGAGTCTGCGGCCGCCGCGGCTCCCGCGGCCAAAAGGGCGGGGGCTTAATCGTCAGCCAATCACGCAAGAGCAGAGCGCTGTTCGGCGGCCGGCTCTCGCGAGAGCGCTCACTGACGTCACACAGGGTAGTGTCGTCATAATGAGTGACGTCAGCTCGCGGCCGCTGAACACCTGCAAGCAAACCCGTTAGCAAGCCATGCTAGCGCTCTTTTTCAATCGCTGGAATGCCGCTCGCGCGCGAGCACGTTACGTCACGTAAGGGGGCACGCGTACATGAAAATGTGCGCGTGACGTCATCGTTTGCTCGCTCCTGATTGGTGAATCGCACGTTGCTAGGCAACCTGCGAGCCCACTAGCACTGGCTAACGTGAGAGCCGGCGGCCAAACAGCGCTCTAATCCGGGAGGAGAGGACTCTCCGTTCTGCGGCTCCTGCGGTTGCTCGGGAGCAGCCGCAAAAGAACTTCGACATAAATGGCGCGCGTCTGACAAAGGTTGCGCACTGTTTTATTGATATCACAATTCACAGCTCACTGGCGGTTGTTTGATCAAAAATGACAACTTGTAGTGACTCGTAGATATTCATGTAGTTGAGTGGTTTTGAAAAACATTGAGGGTTTTCATGAAATTGCCTATTCGTTGCGAACGCTACACGCGCCATTCATCGGACGCCATTAGCGGCCGCAAAAGTGTTCAAAGTTGTTCAAATTAGACTCCGCCTCCTGGCCGCGGGAGCCGCGGCGGCCGCAGACCCCGTGAACAGGCCTCATAAGGGGGCGGAGCATGACCATATATGGCAGGTCCGAAGTTTTTTTTTGGCGCACTTCGGCTATTGTTTTGCCGCATTATTATTTTGCCGGTGTAGGGGTGTAGGTATTGTTTTGATCACGTGATACATTTATTATTGCTAAACAGTCAAATCCTCATATTAATTTATTACTGACCAATATATCAATATTGGTCAGTAATAAATTAATATGAGTTGACTTTATTTATACCAATATGAATGTTAACAATTTCGTATTCCATTAGCTGAGGGAGGGCTTGGTCACATGATAAATACAGCCATGTTTTGTTTGTATTGAATAGGGAGGGTCTAAAAGAAACTGTCCAGATTAGCAGGCAAGCCCATGCTCCGAAACTACTGGACCGTTCTGAGTGATTTTTTCACCATTCCATTTGAACTGTTCGGAATGGGTGCCGTTTTGCGTTTGATCCACTTAAGTCTAATCTAAATGGACCAAATTGGATCAAAACCTGTAGTTCAAATTTGCAGGCAAACCTATGCTCCGAGGCTATGAGACCGATCTGCGTGATTTCTTCACCATTCGATGCGGCATGGTGCAAAACGGTGCCGTATTGCGTTTTTTTTTACAGATTGGTTCACTTTAAGTGGACCAAATCGGACCAAAACCACCAAAAGCCGTTGCAGGCAAGCCCATGTTCCAAGGCTATGGAACTGATCCGCATTTTTTTCAGCATTCGATCCGGCGTGGTCCAAAACGATGCCTTTTTGCGTTTTATACAGATTGGTTCACTCTAAGTGGACCAAATTGGGCCCAGACCACCAAAAACCGTTGCAGGCAAGACCACGCTCCAAGGCTATGGAACCGATCTGCATGATTTGTTCACCATTAAATTCGGCGTGGTCCAAAACGGTGCCGTTTTGCGTTTTATACAGATTGGCTTACTCCAAGTGGACCAAATTGGACCAAAACCACCCAAAACCGTTGCAGGCAAGCCAATGCTCCGAGGCTATGGAACCGATCTGCATTTTTTTTTACATTCAGTTCGACGGGGTCAAAAATGGTACCGTTTTGCGTTTTATCCAGATTGGTTAATTCTAAGTAGACCAAATTGGACCAAAACCACCGAAGCCAGTTGCAGGCAAGCCCATACTCCGAGGCTATGGAACCAGTCTGCATTATTTCTTCACCATTCGATCCGGCGTGGTCCAAAACGGTGCCGTTTTGCGTTTTTTTCCAGATTGGTTCACTCTAAGTGGATCAAATTGGGTCAAAACCACCCAAAACCGTTGCCATTGGTATGGAGCTGTCCGCTCCGGAGCCATGCTACTGAACAATATGAAGGTGAAAAAAAGAAAACATAAAAAACTCCAATTATTTGAGCACATCACCCTATGATTGCTTTTGTCTCAACGGTCTGGCATCATACGTCGTTTTACATTATAGATTACGATTCCACGACTCCCAAAAAAAGCTGCAAAAAAGCTAAGGTCCAAAAAAGCGGAGGAGCCCCCGGAGAAGTTGCACGTGAGATTGTTTGGTCACGTGATTTTGTCATATGGCGCAACTTTATCAATACAGACCTTGCTCACAACCAGGGCTGCTGAGTCAACATATGTAACGATACGTTCACGTGACCTGCTTTATTAAGCCTCAGCACAACAGTTCCCGCGCCCGGCGCGACCGCGACTCCCCGCGCCCCGGCGGTACAGGCCAAGATTACTTTACTAATAGTACAGGCGACCCCGCACCCGGTCAGCGGCCCAGCGTCGCAGGGCAGGACATTAGAGGTGCAGCATTTCAGACACTACCACAACATAATTTGAGCAACTCCGACCTGCAAAAAATTGACTACCGACTCCGATTCCAACTCCGACTGGATATTACATATATCACATATCACATATTGGATATTGCTTTGAAATTCGGTGTGGGCATTGTCCATAACAGAGTACTTATATCCGGGGGGGGGGGGAGTGGCGCAAGTTGTTTGGTAGCCGTGACGTCACCATGACATTCGAATCCCGCTCCTCAGTGTTAAGGCAATGCAAAGTGGCTTGGTAGTTACCCCCTTTAATTTGTTATATAAGAGAGATGGATACAAGTATTTATGCTGAATGGGAAGCTCGTTTCTTCAAGATTCCTGGAATGGTCTCCGATTTTACCTGAGACACTCCACCAATCTTCCACAATTCTCGGTCGAGTGGAGGCATGTTCCACCCACACGGCGCGCCGGAGCGGGGGGGGGGGGGGGGGCGCTGTCAAAGGCTCCTCTACACCGCCGCCGCCGCTCCGGCAGCAAGTTGGTGAGAACCGCTGCGACGCCATGCCAGAGACTGTACCGCCGCGGGGCCGGCCGGCCGCCGCCGCTGGCCGGCCGTCCCGGCGGCGACCTGGTGATTCGTAATTTCCGGCCTGAATGCAAACTCTGTTACAGCTGACTATGCAAACTCTGTTACAGCTGACTAATTGTGATGTATCATTAAAATGGTGTTTATAGACATTTTTTCAATACAATTGATGCACTAATGAACTTTAAATGTTATTTTCATTCGAATACACACACAATTGTGCTACATATATTTCGTTTTCTTTTCAGATATTTTCCGATATGATTACCATATAGATTACTTACAAAGTTGAAATTCTAGAAGAAAATGAGTACTATTCCCAAAAGCATACCATAAATAGTTGATGTGGTAACATAGTTAGTTTATTATAGTTTGAACCAGGCGTGACGTAGCCATGGCAGTCGCCAAACTTGAACCTACTCATTGATATAAGTACTCTGCTTATATCAATGAGTAGGTTCAAGTTTGGCGACTGCCATGGCTATGTCACGCCTGGTTCAAACTATAATAAACTAACTATATTACCACATCAACTATTTCTGGTATGCTTTTTGGAATGGTTCTCATTTTCTTCTAGAATTTCAACTATATAGTAGGATTTGGTAATCACATCGGGAAATATCTGTAAAGAAAACGAAATATATTTAATACAATTTTGTGTGGATTCGAATGAAAATGATATTTCAAGTTCATTGGTACACCAATTTTATTGGGAAAATGTATACAAACACCATTTTAACGATATATCACAATTAGTCAGCTGTAACAGAGTTTGCATTCAGGCCGGAAATTTCGAAGCACCAGGCCGCCGCCGGGACGGCCGGCTGGCGGCGGTGGTCTGCCGGCCCCGCGGTGGTACAGTCTCTGGCAAGGCGTCACAGCGGTTCTCACCAACTTGCGGCCGGCGCGGCGGCGGCGGTGTGCCTTTGACAGCGGGCCCCCCGCTCCGGCGCGCCGTGCGGGCGGAACATGCCTCCACTCGACCAAGAATTGTGGACGATTGGAGTGTCTCAGGTAAAATCGGAGGCCATTCCAGGAATCTTGAAGAAACGAGCTTCCCATTGAGCATAAATACTAGTATCCATATCTCTTAGATAACAAATTAAAGGGGGGTAACTACCAAGACACTTTGCATTGCCTTAACACTGTGGAGCGGGATTCGACTGCCATGGTGATGTTGTACGGCTACCAAACAACTTGCGTCCCCCGGTCCACAATATTTATTCCGTATAACTAACCTAACCTAATGAGAATTAAAATAACCGGTAACCTCATAATAAGTATGTAAAGTAATAAATTAAGGCCGAAATTATTATTAAAAAATATGTTTGTATATTTTGCAATCTTCAATAGCGAAATATCTAATATAATTTCGGCCTTAATTTATTACTTTACATACTTATTATGAGGTTACCGGTTATTTTAATTCTCATTATCATGATTAACTTCACACAGTCTTCGCCACCTTAGATCTAACCTAACCTAACCTAACCCCGCCATTAAGTCCGATCGGGACGAATCCTAAGATTCGCTCGTAGCCATTAAGTCCGATCGCGACGAAACCTAAGATCTGCTCGTAGCTATTAAGTCCGATCGGGACGAACTTTAAGATTCGCTCGTAGCCATTAAGTCCGATCAGGACGGACCCTAAGATTCGCTCGTAGCCATTGAGTCCGATCGGGACGAAACCTAAGATTCGCTCGTAGCTATTAAATCCGATCGGGACGAAACCTAAGATTCGCTCGTAGCCATTAAGTCCGATCGGTACGAACCTAAGATTCGCTTCTAGCCATTATGACAAAATGCAAAACAGCCGTTGCCGGGATTCGAACCGGCCACCCTCCACATGGAAGCCGGGCATGTTACCACTAGGAGCATTATGGGTTTAGGGGGACTGTGCCACATCAAGTCCGGCTACGTAGCGGAAATATCGTCAGGCTGCCAATCACTGTAGTTATCGCTAGATGTGGCACTTCTTTGTCTACCAAAAAAATTACGCTATCAGTCGGGTACTTGCGCCAGTTTTGTCACAGCTTCCAATAAAGAAAGCCTCAAAAATATAACAACGGTGACGCCAGCCCCAAAGTTAAGCCCAGGCTACATTATGCGTGATTTCCTGAAAATCACGTGCGTCTTATCTGTGTTGTCGGGATTTGCGTGATTTTTATTTTTTTAAATTAATAAATTTACTCCGAATGTTTTTGCATGGATGGATTTCCGAGGTCAGACCCCGCGCTAAGCATAGCTTGTTGCGCAGGCCCTGACCCCACCACCCGATCAAGCAATTCCTGGTGCCCGACATACCTGGACACGGTCCGCCCCGCTCTCTGACGTCATCTGACCTTGAGTGCAACCGCTGCCACCGACCACAGGCCATCCCAGTCAGGAGCAAATAGCGAGCGCCGAAGCGACTCGAACCGGGCTGCCACTACCGGGTGAGGTCAGAAGCCCAGCGCTCTCCCGAGCTACAGGGGCGGACTGAACAAGTTCAGCTGATAGTAAACGTATTAGGTGAGCTACACTGGCCCATCACGCAGATCCCGGATGAAACGTCAAGGATATTCCGCAGACACGTCACGGACGGAACGATGAAAAGTTCAAAATTCTGAACTTGTTATCGTGTTTTCCCGAGATTGCGAGTTGCAGGGTTTTTATAATTTTATTCGATTTCGCGTCTATACTAGACCTAAACTTGAATTATTTGTGCTGAGTATCGTGGCGGAAGTTGAATGAAGAAGCGTTTGAGCAAATTGTGAGTGTTGAAACTTGTGTTGAAGCTGGTAGATATTTATGCAGTGGTTTATCGATGAAAAAATGCAGTGGTTTATCCATTTGTTTGCGTGACCGGCAGATCCCGGACGTCAAAGAAGTTGTGCAAACCACGGCCGTATACGAGAGGTAGAACCGTCCGGCAATTTTAGCGCCATTTTCGTTTAACATTATCGTGACGTCATTGGTGCCTACACTCCCCTCGCGCCTCACAATACATGGCACGGTGCGCCATCTTGCGGGCGCTGTAGACGGTTACGGTGGTTTGCTGATACTTCCCCAACATCAAAACTGGTTTGAAATGGCGACTATCAGACACGTATCGACGTGGCCGTATAATATACTGCATTGCGACTCACAAATTGGTATCAAGCCGCCCGAACCTCCATCCGCCGCCGGAGCCACCGGAACCGGGGCCCGTCCACCCGCCGCTCGAACCGAGGACTGTTCACCCGCCGCCGTAGCTACCGGAACCGGGATCGTCTACCCGTCGCCGTTGCGGTCTTTATCGGCGACTGTTCATCCGGCGTAGAAACCGCCTGAATCGAGGACCGTATTCCGCAAGCTTTCACTCTCCTCAGCCACGCTCCACAGTCCGACAGGGCACAACACAGCCGCCGGTCCTGAGCCGTGGACACAGGACCCCGCGGCTGACAAACTACTAAATGCCGCTCCACAGTCCGACAGGGCACAGCACAGCCGCCAGTCCTCTGAGCCGTGGACACATGACCCCCACGGCTGACAGACCGCTCCACAGTCCCGACAAGGCACAACGCAGCCGCCAGTCCTCTGAGACGTGGACACATGACCCCCGCGGCTGACAGCGCTCCCCAGTCCGATAGGGCACAACACAGCCGCCAGTCCTATGAGCCGTGGGCACAGGACCCCGCGGCTGACAGACTACCCAATGCCGCTCCCCAGTCCGACAGAGCACAACACAGCCGCCAGTCCTATGAGCCGTGGACACAGGCTGGCGGCGCGCCGTGTCGCTGCTGCCGCCGTCTTGGCCTGGTTCAGTGACCTGATCCGCAGATGCAGACGCGTGGTGACAGCTCATCTGCCGCCCCTCGTATGCTGGCGGATCTGCTTGGCGGCGCGCCGTGTCGCTGCTGCCGCCGTCTTAGCCTGGTTCAGCCACCTGATCCGCAGATGCAGACGCGTGGTGACAGCTCATCTGCCGCCCCTCGCATGCTGGCGGATCTGCTTGGCGGCGCGCCGTGTCGCTGCTGCCGCCGTCTTAGCCTGGTTCAGCCACCTGATTCGCAGATGTAGACGCATGGTGACCAACTTGCGGGCGATCCGGCGATCCAGGTTTGATCGCTTCATCAGCAGATCGGCCAGTAGACGGCCAACTATGCCCAGCTGCCGATCTGTGTTGCGACCCATCGCCAGGTGGAACAGCAGCTCGAATTCCTCCACCACACTCATCCACGCTGGCGACGGCACCATCAGGCTGCACAGGCTGACGGCCCGGATCCAGGAAGACGGCTGGATGGCGCCTCGCTCGTTGGCCTCCCGAGTGTCGGGTCCAGATCTCGACATTTGGCAGCCACGTAACCAGCCACGAACGCCAGGGCTTGCTGCGCGAGACTGGGCCCACCACCCGATATCTGCTCAGCCGGGGTGACCGGTGCCGCTGGCTCCACAGTGACGGGCCCAACGGATCGCTCCAGCTCGTCCACTTCTCTGGACGTCTGGGTCTCGGCTAGGTCCTCAATCTGAAACCACAGGTATGCATCCTTTAAGCATACTGCATCATTTTAAAAACATGGAGTAAAAGCAGGAACAAATTTGCACTATTATTCTGCGGTCTTGCAACGTGGAATGCACCGCTCATCGGACGGTTCGCGTTGTTGGGAGACGGTAAGCCGAGCTATATGACAAAAATGCAGCAATATTTGATCAAACCTAAAAAAAAATACTTAAAGGGAAATAATGACCTTTTGATTTTGTTAGCAACAATTTCTTAGGCTCCCGTTATATTTTTAAAATTATTTTATTTAAATTTAAGAATTAAATAAAATTATTCCCAAATTCAAAGTTGTAAGTTTGGAAGAAATACAAAACAAGTACCTTGTGTACATCATGAAGGTCATTGACAAATTCGTCCTTCCCTACCATTGTTAACATCGAGTGCGGCATTTGTGGAGCCTCTGTGACATTTCCGATCAAACTGAGCGCTGCTCGGACACCCGCTAGTAGCGCTTTCGTTCTCCATGGCAACCAGGCGTCAGCCAATCAAAAGCCAGAAAGGGAATACGTTCTGGCTTTTCATTGGCTCACGCCTGGTTGCCATGTAGAACGAAAGCGCTACTAGCGTGCGTTCGAGCAGCGCTCTGATCCGTGAAGCAATCCGTGAAGCATCCGTGATGCATGACTGACTATCAGTATAAGTCATGAATAACAACAACATGCAAACTATACCAACTCGAATAAAATAAGAGCGGAATGAATTGAACCCCAGGCAAGCTAGTATTCGCAAAGCACTCGGCACTGCGCCACAATGGCAAAAGGTGAGGGAAATGCATATTGGATACAATATTATTACGTCACAAGTTTCTGAAGTGTCAACTACTATGAAATATAGTGATAAAATACCTTTAATAATGATTAACAAGAAAATTCAAACTTAAAACCAATCATTTGAATAAGTCTTTAATTAGCTTTCAACTCGAAATCAGATATATTTTGCAATGCTACACAAGAATGGCACCAATGACGTCATTAACAAAGCCTGCTACGGGACTTGGGTATACTAATCAGGAACAACTCGCCAAGTGCGCCGAGATAGTTAAGTGCGCCGAGAAGCATGACAATGACTTTGTAAACAAATCGCCGACGCTAAATAGGTCGCCGTCGATGTGCATCGATGAGCTTCTGATTTAATTGCCAGTTTTGTGTTATTGTTCGTTAGTTTTTTTTGGGAAAAAATATTATTTTTCATGATAAAATAAAGCATAGTGTTATATACAGCCACAGACAAACTATACACAACTCCTAATGTTGAAAACAAATGAATCGAATTGCAAAAATTGAGGGTCGCAACCACTAACTATGCCGCGTTGATGTGCATCGATGAGCTTCCGATTTTATTGCCACTTTTTCCAATCGCTGTTAGTTTTAGAAGATCGCCGGGCATATAATCACAACAAGCAGAACGCACAATATATTTTCCACTCCATTGCGTAAAAAAATAATACGGGAAAAGCCCGCAGTTTGATGAGGACCAAAAGTACTTGACAAAAGGTCAGAAATAGTGCAAGTACCGGTCGTTAAAAGTGTGGAACGCTTATCAACTTTAACTTTAAATATCTTTCGGTAGGAAAGTTTTCATGCAAAATGTGATGAATTTACAATATATTTTGATCTCGTCTGGCGATTTCAAGTGCTAACTCCATTTTAGTGGAAAAAGGTCATTATTTCCCTTTAATAAAAAGGTTAAATTAAAGTTCACAGTTTTTCAGCACTGAACACACGAAAACGGCTCAGAAGATGACCGTCATGTTTATCCACAACTCACACATTTGGACAAACCTATTATTTATGTTTCCTCTATAGAGGAATTTAGAGGTGGATGAAGGTAATTTGACATGTATTATTTTTTCTCTTCATCCTGAATTAATAATAGATATAATTTAAATAGATCAATGTTGGCATTTCTACCAGAGCTGAGGGTTCAGTATGTTTTGGGATTTGATTCTTGACATTTGGGGCTCAGGCTGGGATCCAAAAGAAGAATATACATTAGAATAGTTGAATCATAGCGTATATCGTAGCGTATATCTATAAATATGGAACATACCAAGGTCAAAGTGAGTATTTAGATACAAAGTAGAACCAACAAACCTGAGTCACATTCAGTATACATTAAACAATTCCGCTCGGTTATGAATACGTGATGGCCCCTGAAGCGAGCAGTTTCTTTAGCGTACTTTACAATATTTATCACCCTGACATCGACAAGAGACGAGAGTTGCAATAAAAGACCATTACATTACAACCAGTAGCCTATTTCACAAAGCAAAAGTTTGTAATTACAAAGAATTTCTTTGTAATCACAAATATTTTTTACACATGTTTGTAGTTTGGATTTCACAAAACCCCAGGGCAGTAAATCTCAATTTACTATTTACAAACTACTTTACAAAGATATTGTTTGTAAAAATGTTTGCAATTGCACATGTTCTATTTCTCAAAGGTTGACGGAAGTGAGGAAATGTTTGCAATTACAAACTTGTAATTCCAGTGGGTCAGGGTTCTGAATTTCAGAAACTGCATTGACAGTTGACATTGTTTGACTGTTCAGGTTATTTTCTTGGTGAGGTTGTTACATTGCCGAGGTTGTTAGGGTAATGGTTTAGTTATGCATAAGTATAGCTGCCCAAAAACAACTTATTTTTTTCCGAGAGATTCGAACAGGGATCTCCAGCTTTGAAGTCCAGTCACAGTGCATGCACCTTACCAATATCGCTGTGAGGGGCGCCTCCGCGCGGAGAAACCGCATGGCGATAGAATTGCAGCGGTCAACGATGTCTTGTGCAATGTACAGTGAACCTTCACCCTTTACGAAGTCAGAAATCGGCTAGGTTAGGTGAAAAAATGGTCGAGAAATTCAACAATCTTTCTTTTAAGAGTAGTTCTGTTGTTATGTTCCGCCACCTGGTGAATGGTCAAATTCTGTTTACTCTAACTGCTTACCAAGATGTATTTTTACGATCAAAGTTTGCATTCCGATGAAATGTTAATTAAAATATTACTCTCCCTATAACTAATTTGATATTGAATAAAAAAATTAACCACAATGTAAATATTTGTTAAATTAATTTGTTAAAGGGAAATAATGACCTTTTTCCACTAAAATGGAGTTAGCACTTGAAATCGCCAGACGAGATCAAAATATATTGTAAATTCATCACATTTTGCATGAAAACTTCCCTACCGAATGATATTTAAAGTTAAAGTTGATAAGCGTTCCACACTTTTAACGACCGGTACTTGCACTATTTCTGACCTTTTGTCAAGTACTTTTGGTCCTCATCAAACTGCGGGCTTTTCCCGCATTGTTTTGTTATGCAATGGAGTGGAAAATATATTGTGCGTTCTGCTTGTTGTGATTATATGCCCGGGGATCTTCTAAAACTAACAGCGATTGGAAAAAGTGGCAATACAATCGGAAGCTCATCGATGCACATCAACGCGGCATAGTTAGTGGTTGCGACCCTCAATTTTTGAAAATCGATTCATTTGTTTTCAACATTAGGAGTTGTGTATAGTTTGTCTGTGGCTCTATATAACACTATGCTTTATTTTATCATGAAAAATAATAATTTTTCCCAAAAAAACTAACGAACAATAAAACAAAACTGGCAATTAAATCAGAAGCTCATCGATGCACATCGACGGCAACTATTTAGCGTCGGCGATTTGTTTACAAAGTCATTGTCATGCTTCTCGGCGCACTTAACCATCTCGGCGCACTTGGCGAGTTGTTCCTGATTAGTATACCCAAGTCCCGTAGCAGGCTTTGTTAATGACGTCACTGGTGCCAATCTTGTGTAGCATTGCAAAATATATCTGATTTCGAGTTGAACGCTAATTAAAGACTTATTCAAATTATTGTTTTTAAGTTTGAATTTTCTTGTTAATCATTATTAAAGGTATTTTATCACTGTATTTAATAGAAGTTGACACTTCAGAAACTTGTGACGTAATAATATTGTATCCAATATGCATTTCCCTCACCTTTTGCTATTGTGGCGCAGTGCCGAGTGCTTTGCGAATACTAGCTTGCCTGGGGTTCAATTCATTCCGCTCTTATTTTATTCGAGTTGGTATAGTTTGCATGTTGTTGTTATTCATGACTTATACTGATAGTCAGTCATGCATCACGGATGCTTCACGGATTGCTTCACGGATCAGAGCGCTGCTCGAACGCACGCTAGTAGCGCTTTCGTTCTCCATGGCAACCAGGCGTGAGCCAATGAAAAGCCAGAACGTATTCCCTTTCTGGCTTTTGATTGGCTGACGCCTGATTGCCATGGAGAACGAAAGCGCTACTAGCGGGTGTCCGAGCAGCGCTCAGTTTGATCGGAAATGTCACAGAGCCTCCACAAATGCCGCACTCGATGTTAACAATGGTAGGGAAGGACGAATTTGTCAATGACCTTCATGAAGTACACAAGGTACTTGTTTTGTATTTTTTCCAAACTTACAACTTTGAATTTGGGAATAATTTTATTTAATTCTTAAATTTAAATAAAATAATTTTAAAAACATAACGGTAGCCTAAGAAATTGTTGCTAACAAAATCAAAAGGTCATTATTTCCCTTTAACAATCAAATTATTTGTCATTAGCATCAAGTTTAATACAAACGTTCTTGATTTCAAGCTTTCTGCTGTACTAACATTTGTGTTTACAATTTTCTTTACAAACGTTGTAGGGTGCTGTTCACAACAACTTGCGACAACTGATTCCTTAGCCACCTAGGTGGCTAACAGGGACGATCCCAGCATCCCCAATTTGTGGTGCTACTGCATGTTGCTTTGCCACAAAACGGAATATTTCTGGTGTTTTCAAATACAGTTATCAACAATTCCCGCATAATTCAACACCCAAACTGGACCTTTCACGTCAAATCACCCATAATCACACACTTCGTCAACAGTAGTACCTACCCCCTGTTACACTCGCTCCTGCCGCCCGATCTGGCATCTTGGTGTTGCCAGCTTAGCCTCCTTCGTCGAACGTGGCTAATGGCTGTTTAGCCACCTAGGTGGCTAATGGTGGCGAATGGTTTGAAATTGAGTTGCAGTCCGGAATATCGATTCTGGTACTTGTTTACTTCACATCGCACTTTTCTGCTTCAAACTTGCAATTTTCCTCATTAAATCACACGTCCTTGGTCGGATAATTGTGATAAACTGCTGTATGTCGTATTTCGGTTGTATTGTGCCGTAGGTAGGGGCAGGGGCTTATACTGTTTACCAGTGTTTACATACATAACGGTGATAGATAATTTCTGCTGGATGATTGAAAGTGAAGGTATTTCCAATTTTATTTGAAGTTACTTAGTAAAACTTATGAAAGCCTATAATTCAGAAAGGAGTTGTACTGTTATGAATCACGTTAAGAAAAGGCTAGGTATTCCATTTTACTGGCATCAAATATAAATCGCCTCCATGTGTTTTTTTCTCTCATGTTTCTTGTTTTATTTCTATGGAGATTAAAGGCTATTCAAATTTACTGGCATCAATTGCCTGCCTTAGTCTTGTTTTTTTTTGTGTCTTGTATGTCCATGCAGATTAAAGGCTATTCAAATTTACTGGATTTTTTTGTTGCTGATAGGACTTCAGAATTAGGGCAGTGAGCCCTTAAAAATTAACGCAGCCTGGATATAACATGAAGTACCTGGATTGGACACTCAATAATTGGCCTCAAATTTCAGTTCTAAAATTTAAAATGGAGCTAGTAAGCTGATACACTTTTTTGTTTCAGCTTGTGCAAATGCAAGTCCAGCACCGTCATTCACTGCTGTGGTTAAATTTGAGGCTGATTATTCAGTGTCCAATCAAAGTATTTCATGTTATCTATGATGCAGCATGTCTGTATGTTTGAACTAATTCAGCATATCTGTTTCCCAGATTGAAATGGATGACTGTGAGAAGACTGTTTGGGCATTAATCTTTTTAGCCCTTTGCCTTAAAGTTGAGGTGCTATTCTTATCTTGAAAAACAGTGAACGTGGCATCAGAAAAAAGAAGAGAAGGCATATGGCAGGAGTGAGAAAGATTGTGCTTACTTCACATCTTTATGGACATCCAACCTGGTGGCACCAGACTTGACTCCACTCTCCAGACCCAACAAGCATTGCTGATTCCGTCCCACTTAGGAAGTGTGTCCCCATTGCATTGTGGGTTATGGCATCCACAACAGAGATGAGGACTATAATTCAGAAGTTTGGTGTCGCTTGTTTCATGTTTGTTTGGTGTTGCTAAGAGCACCGTCATCTTCAAGTTCTTCAACATCTTTCTTTATATGTTGTCATGTTGTTGTCAGGGATGATCCCAGCATCCCAGTATGTTGTCATAAGAATGATCCCAGTATGTTGTCATAAGAAAAAGAGGAATTGTAAAATGGCACTCATGAATTTAACTTTCCTTTATATATAAGTGTGATGGTGTTTGTGTTTCAATCATAAGTTCAAATGTGATATGCTGTAAGTGTCTGTTTGCTAAGACATCATTGTATGTTTGTGACCTGTTGTCATGATCTTCTCTTCAGTACTTTTATCAATGAAGTTGTCATGTTCGTGTTCGGACACCGTTGTCATATGTATATATATATAAATATATATATATATATATATATAAGCAAATGCAAATATGGTGTCTGTTCAGAGGACATGTTCGGAGTAAGGGCAGCTTATTCTAGAATGGCATGTCTCAAAACAGTGCTGAAAACCATCCATCAAATTAATATAAATTGCGGCATTACAAGCACAACTGTTCAGAGATAGGGTCAGGGTAGGGTAGGGCTAC
This sequence comes from Chirona hameri, assembly GCA_036785665.1. Lineage (NCBI taxonomy): Eukaryota > Metazoa > Arthropoda > Thecostraca > Balanomorpha > Balanidae > Chirona > Chirona hameri. Next base: position 100,975 of record JAXIVJ010001223.1, read on the forward strand.
ATACCTACCCAGGGGCGAAACCACCTATACGGACAGTACGGAATGTCCGAACCGTTTTTGATGGGCGCCGAAGGCGCCCCCCCCCCCCCCCCCGCACCGATGTTTTTTTATTTGTAATTGGCGCTGTCAACAGGACATGAGGCACCAGTGGCGTACAGAGTATACGGTCATTCAGGGCATGACCTGGTTCTTTGGACCCGAGGCGCCCATGTAAAGTTGGCGCCCCTCCGATCAGTGACGGCGCCCCTTCGGCTCGTGACGGCGCCCCTCCGGCTCGTGATGGCGCCCCTCCGGCCAATGATGGCGCCCCTCCGGCTAGTGACGGCGCCCCCTCCTGTCAGTGACGGCGCCCCTCCGGCCAGTGACGGCGCCCCTCCGGCTACTGACGGCGCCCCCTCCGGCTACTGACGGCGCCCCCTCCTGTCAGTGACGGCGCCCCTCCGGCCAGTAAAGCCGCCCCTCCGGCTAGTGACGGCGCCCCTCCGGCCAGTAAAGGCGCCCCTCCGGCCAGTGACGGCGCCCCTCCGACCAGTGACTGCGCCCCTCCGGCTAGTGACGGCGCCCCCTCCGGTCAGGGACGGCGCCCCTCCGGCCAGTGACTGCGCCCCTCCGACCAGTGGCGGCGCTCCTCCGGCCAGTGAAGACGCCCCTCCGGCCAGTGACGTCGCCCTTAGACCAGTGACGGCTAAATCAGTCCTTCATGTACACAGAAGTGAAATTAGATGAGTTTTAGAAACATGGTAAGGGAAGATCATTACGAGACCGAACCTACTGTACATACATACACCTACCTACATCTACAAAATGACACATTTGTGATATTGCGTTTTTTGGCGATAGCGCCTTCCTTGAGCGGTGGCGCCCCCTGGACGATGCTCCCCCCCCAACGCCAATGTGTCCGTACCACTTTTTTGGACGTGGTTGCGCCCCTGTCCCTACCCCACCCTTATGCATGAAAGAGAGGCATAGCTTCTCCAAACACGTTGATGGGGCTGTGAAGAATGAAAAATGTTCAAGGTACAACCAAATCCTTAATGACACATCCCAAGGCTCTCCATTTGATCCACATCCTTGCCAAAGTTGGAGGGCTCAATCAAACCTGAGTTGGGGAGGGGGGGGGGGGGGGAGAGTGCTGAATCCCCTCCAACTGAATATGAAACTACATCAGGGCGGATCCAGGGGGTGGCCGCAGCGGTCGCCCCCCCCCCCCCGCCAGAAGGGCGCCCCACGGGCTGTCTGTCAGCCCGTGAGCACGCAGCGTCCCTATGGACCGCTTGGACGCCCTGTTGAAAGTAACTTACCGAGTATCAGGTCATACAGGTCATGACCTGGTCCTTTTGACCCGAGGCGCCCTTCCGGCCAGTGACGGCGCCCTTACGGCCATTGATGGCGCCCTTTCGGCCATTGACGGCGCCCTTCCGGCCAGTGACTGCGCCCTTTCGGCCATTGACGGCGCCCTTTCGGCCATTGACGGCGCCCTTTCGGCCAGTGACGGCGCCCTTTCGGTCAGTGACAGCGCCCTTTCTTTGGAAGGCGCCCCTAAATTGGCCTGCGGCCACCCCTCCTAAAATATCCTGAATCCGCCCTTGAACTACATCCCTGGCATGAATAATCCCAGAGAAAGAAGGGAGTCATATTTGAAATCCTTACTCTCAACGCGTTGTCAACAACATAACTTGAACACAGGCAGGATCGCCATTCGCCAGAAAATGGTGAGTATTCCCAAGGCTCTATAGCAGTCTTTCCCTGCTCATAACATTTAAATTTCGCGCCTCTAAAATCAGCAGACGAAATTTGGTATATTTGGGTTAATAAATGGTACATATTTTAGTATGTATGATACAATATTCAGAACAACAATGAATTCCCATTATTCGTCCTGCATTCTTTGTGAAATAATTTTAAAGAAAGCAAAAGGTGGTAATATTGATTATCTCAAAACAAATTGGCTAACCAGGGCAGCATCTTTTCATAAGTTAGTAGGAACTAAAAAATTATTGGTTTGAACCAAATCCGTTCCTACTAAAGATGGCTAAGCGACAAATCCTTAGCCACCTAGGTGGCTAAGGATTTTAGTGGTCGTTGTGAACAGCACTATATTTGAGCATTAAAAAATTATTGGTTTGAACCAAATCCGTTCCTACTAAAGATGGCTAAGCGACAAATCCTTAGCCACCTAGGTGGCTAAGGATTTTAGTGGTCGTTGTGAACAGCACTATATTTGAGCATGATGAATATAAGTATGTGAATAAGTAACCTTCTGCTCATGTTATATCTTAATTAAACTTGAAAACGGTATAAAAAATTACATTAGTGCTGTTCACAACAGGGGCGGATCCAGGGGGAGGGCACAGGGGGCACGTGCCCCTCCCGAAACATCTGAGGAGGAGGGCACGCCCTTTTCGGTGCGCGTAGCGCGCCGAAAAGGGCCGACGATACCGCGCGAAGCGCGGTATCATGGGCTCTCTAAGAGACCACGCAAAGTGGTCTTTAGAGAGTTTAGAGCACTTCAGAGGTCCTAAGATCCAACAGGGCCCTCTCTGAAAGACCAGAGGGCCCCATGGAAGTTCACAGGGCCCCTGTCCAGGTCAGAGGGATCCTGGCTAGACCGAAAGGGCCCCTGGGCGAGTCAGAATAGCCCTGCACATGCCGAATGGCCCCTAGACAGCATAGAGGGCCCCTGGGCATGTCGGCAGGGCGACAAAGCAGCCAGCGCGGTCCCTTTCAGGTCGAAAGGGTCCCTAAGCAGGCTGGAGTGTCCCTGGACAGACCAGAGGGCCCCTGGGAAGTTCAAAGGTCCCATGTGCAGGTCAGAGGGTCTGCTGGGCCCTTTCAATGCTCGGGAATAGGGCCCTTTCAACATTCGGGAGGAGAGCCCTTTCAGTGGGTTTGAAAAACACCCAAAACTCACACTCTCACACTATAGAACATTGTTTGGACGCCTTGATTATTTAGTTGCTAGGATTTTTTTTCTCGTCAGATGTGACTCTGACTCGTAAGAAGATGAATCGCTCAACTTTGACTTGAGCAGCATCCAGGCGACTCAACTTTGACTCAAGCGACATCCATGTGAGTCAACTCTGACTCAAGTTGCGTCCCTATTTTTCTTAACCGACTCGACTCTGATTCAAGTTGAGTTGAGTCAGTTTTGAGTCAAATTTGACTCACCGACTCGGTGTCAAGCACAACCCTGGACACTACATTAGTCAGAGATAGCCCTTGACGGACCTGAAAAGGGCCTGCGCCTGTTTGAGAGGATCCTTTCCAGGCCTCAGATGGTCCTAAGCCGGTCTGAGAGGGCCTTTACTAGGCGACAGAGTACCCTATACCGGACACCAGGCGAGCCATTTGGGCCCGCCTGAGCCAGAGGCCTGGTCTGAGCCCTTTCAGGCCTGGCAATGGCTCTCTCAAACGGACGGAGGGCCATTGGAGTCTGGCAATGGCTCTCTCAGGCTTAGACAGGGCCCTCTCAGGCCCATCGATAGTACACTCAAAGAGACTGAGGGACTTCTCTTACCGACCTTAGGCCCTCTCACACCGGCACAGGACCCTCTCAGCACGACCGAGGGCCCTTTCAAACCTACCAGTGGTATGTATGTATGTATGTATGTGTGTATGTATTCGTAAAAATCTCCACATCGTGGCTCTTCCGATTTCAGAGTCAATACAGTAAACACAATTATAAAAGCACAAATCAATAAACACGTTTAAAATAACTACACTCCATCACCCTTTAGCCATCTCAGTACACCCGCGTGAAAAAGACCGGGCGACTCGACTATCCTAAGCTGAGCTGGTAGACGGTTCCAGGCGGTGGTGGCCCGACATAGAAATGATCGGCGAGCGAGCTCCGTGCGCACGCGTGGAGTTTGCAGCATCATGCTCTCTGATCCCCGCGTGGTCCGGTCGGATACGTTTGCACGAGGCAACACAAGTGCGCGCAGATGGTCAGGCGACTTCGGCGACCTCAGTATCTGGTAGAGTACCACCAAGTCACGTTCAGTCAGCAGCTCTTCTACTTTAAACCACCCAAGTGACTTTAGAGAGGGCGAAATGTGTTGTGACCTTTTCAGTCCTGTGATGATTCTGGCACCAACATTTAAAGCCTTCTGTATCCTATACTTTTGAGTTTTTGAGCAGCTTCCCCACACAGTCAGGCAGTATATGATGTGGGGATGAACAAGCCCTTCGATTATGGTCTGTTTTGTCTCGGGTGGTAATTGATGGCTCAGCTTCGCCAATCCCACCAGTATACTGTAGCAACGCCTGACGATGGCAGATACTTGGAGTTCCCAATTTAAACCAGAGTCTAATATTACCCCGAGGACTTTAACAGAAGAAGAAGGTCTGATGTTTTGCGATCCAAAACGTATTTCAAAACTTTCGTCAATGGAAAGTCGCTTAGATTTCGCAACCAAAAGATCTGTTTTAGTGGGATTAATTTTTAGACGATTTTGCGTAAACCAATTTAGGGCAGTGTCCAGCGTGGTCTCCACTCTGGCACGGAGGTCACCAACGTTAGCCGGAGTATCCGCATCAATAAATTGCGCGTCGTCTGCATACATACTGAGCTGGCCATGGTGGTCCTCCAGACCAGCATAGGGCGCTCTCAAGTCTTGCAAGGGCCCTACAAGACTGACAGGGTGAGGGGCGTCACCGACGGGGGGTCGGGAAGGAGAGGGTCCGGACATCAACTCTCAGAAGGTGGGGGGTCGACCGCCCCCCCCCCCGAACGCACACACTTTTTTCGGGGAAAGTTAACAATTTATCGTAAAAATTGCCTTTGCAACAGTCCAAATCCCGCTATTATTCCAAAGTTTAAAAACGGGAAAATTTCGCGACGCTTCGCGGCATGACACAAGTTTCGCAATTGCTTATACAAATTTGGAAAATGGGAAAATTAATTCCATTAAATGTCTGGCAGAGGCTCTTGGCGGTAATTGCTGACCCCAGGTCCCACTCTCTTCATAAAATATTAACTTGTAACCCTATTTGTAACAGGCTCCTGGCTACTCCTATTTGTAACAGGGGGGGGGGGGGGGGGGGGGATTTCGCCCCCAGATCTCGAAATCTACCCATCCGATTTTCACAAATCAAACGGCGTTTGGTTCCCCTCATCACGATCTACATTTCTAAAAAAATCGACATTTTTGATAAGGGGGCAACAGGGGGGCAAAAACTACAAATTTTAGTGTTATATATCATCCAACACAGCTGTCATGTTTATCAACCGATTGTAACACAACCAATGGGAATCGATAGATTGAATTGGAGATTTATGATTTATATATGGCGATCACTTTTGAAAATCCAAAAATCATAGGCGTGTGCAGGTCACTCGCCTATTATCTCATAATCGTTCGTAGGGTACCCTGTGGCGCGTTTCATCCGAAAACTGCAGTATGTTATGCCATTGTAGGCCCATGCATCTTAGTTTCCTTGCAATAATGTGACCCCCTTTCTTCCATTCCTGAGCGAGCCTCTGCAACAAAAATCATTGTATTCCCTCTCCTGGCCTCATATGTGCATATATTATTATAAGTTAACCGTCTATTGCGCCGTAATCGCTGGCATATCGTCATCACCATGCCAGTCACCCCCTTTTCATGTGCCTGCACACACCCCTGCAACTCTATATGTAATAAATTATTAAAATAATGGAAGGAGAAGCTATCTTTTACATCTTGATAGCTATAAATGCTCCTTACATCGCTCTATTTACTTCCCGCAGAGCATTGAATACTTCCTGGACCCCCCCTTTCAAGCCCCTGAAACCGCCTCTGCCATGCAATTTTTATGATATTTCATTAACATCAACTAATTTGAACTTGTTGCAATCACCGTAAACCGATGTAACTCCTTCACACTTGAGGTAGTTAGGAAGAAACCGTGAAGATCGCATTTCCGTATTATCGCCAAATATCGCCGCCGAACCCTCCCAAAACCGTGCCCTGGAACCGCCTCTGTTCAGATTAAGAACTCTAAATTTTGGCTCCAAATGCGGAATTCAATTCTAGGAAAATTTCAAAAATGTCATGGGCCTGTTCCCAGCCGTTCTGGAGGTATCTGCGAAAAACATGAGGGGGGGGGGGGGGGGCGGAATCCCCCCCTGTTACAAATAGGGTTAAGCGGGATACATGTTTAGCTAGTCTGCCGAGTTCCGAAAAGGGGACGCGAACGCAGAGACACGGGCATCGGCACCCGCGGAAGCTGCTCCAGCGGTGCCCAACTTGCTGGACCTGGAAGAGCTAATAGTGGGGCCCAAGCCAGGACCATCTTCCCAAGCCATCTCCCCTCAGGCTCCTACAGATCCACAGGGACCATTTATGCGCGGAAAAGTCGTTTTGCTTCTTGCTGCTTCGAAACCATTTGCACTGTTACCAGTTGTTTGTTACAGTTCGGTACATATGCATATACAGTTATTATTATCATATATACTATTGAGCGCTGACTGCCACCGGTCATCGTGATTTACTATCCGAGGCTAGCTAATGTATATGAAAAACCACCTTTATTTCAATATTTTGCATCATACCGAGATATGTAACCAGGAAAAGGGGTTACTTGAGGCTTGGCTCCACTCACGGTCTGGTTCGAATATTACAATTTCGTTTTCCACGACCTAAAATGCAATTTTTCACGCCGCTTCGCGGCGTCATATCGGTGGCCAGGGGCTCCGCCACAGGGGGGACGGGGGGACATGTCCCCCCCAACATTTTCTGATTTTAACATTACGCCTATGGACGTTGCATGGCAAGAATCGACTTCAGAATGCCTCCGTACCCCCAACTTTCGGAAGGTGGCGGCGCCCTTGTCGGTGGCCATCATCATAACGAAGCCATAGTCATCGTCTTCGGTTCGTCGTAACGCTTAATTGAATTAATACAATGTTAGCTTCTTATCCTCTACAAGGTCCATCGCCTGTATTTCTGGGTTTTATCAGGCCAACCTGTAAGAATTTTTCTGCGCTTGGCGGCGCTAAATAACAAGTACCTACTGTAACATGAAAATCCACTGACATTACAAATGTTGCAAAGGCTTAAATACACGCAGAACAAATGTGGTTACATTTTTTCTCTCATTTCAGCCGACCCCCCACTTAAAAATTGTCGGCGACGCCCCTGCATAGGGCACTCTCAGGCCTGACGATGGCCCTCTTAGGCTTGTCAAGGGCTTTCTCCTACCTGAAAATACACTCAGACCGACTGGAGGCCCTTTCAGACTCGCAAAAACGCCCGGGGCCCTTTTCAGCTCGAGGGCCCCTTGAAGTATGATGTGCCCCTCCCGAAAAGTTTCCCTGGATCCGCTCCTGGTTCACAACGACCACTAAAATCCTTAGCCACCTAGGTGGCTAAGGATTTGTCGCTTAGCCATCTTTAGTAGGAACGGATTTGGTTCAAACCAATAATTTTTTAGTTCCTACTAAATTATGAAAAGATGCTGCCCTGGTTAGCCAATTTGTTGTGAGATAATCAATATTACCACCTTTTGCTTTCTTTAAAATTATTTCACAAAGAATGCAGGACGAATAATGGGAATTCATTGTTGTTCTGAATATTTTATCATACATACTAAAATATGTACCATTTATTAACCCAAATATACCAAATTTCGTCTGCTGATTTTAGAGGCGCGAAATTTAAATTCGAAAGTATTTCAGTATTTTTTTTTTTAGCTCAGGTCAAAATTGAGGTCACCAGATGTCATCAAAGGTCAACATTTTCAGTTTTTCCTGTTTTAGGACTTCGCCCAAGAAATTCCCATATATCACAGGAACTGTGCTAGCTAGAAACAAACGGGGAAAAACATCGCCAGCCTTTGAAAGTTGCAATCGACAACATGTCCTGAAATTTGATCTGGGGCAATATTTGAGACTCCAATGTAAAAAAGTTTTGTTTTTTTCAAAACAGTTTTTCGCTAATAACTGTTAACCCTATTTGTAACTGGGGGGGGGGGGGGGGGCGGATTCCGCCCCCCCCCCCCTCATGTTTTTCGCACATATCTCCAGAACGGCTGGGAGCAGGCCCATTCAATTTTGGAACTTTTCATAGAATTGAATACCGCATTTGGAGTCAAAATTTTGAGTTCTTAACCTGAACAGAGGCGGTTCCAGGGTACAGTTTTGGGTGGGTTCGGAGGCGATATTTGGCGATAATACGGAAATGCGATCTTCACGGTTTCTTCCTAACTGCCTCAAGTATAAAGGAGTTACATCGGTTCATGGTGATTGCAACAAGTGAAAATTAGTTGATGTTAATGAAATATCATACAAATTGCATGGCAGAGGCTGTTTCAGGGGCTTGAAAAGGGGGGGGGGGGGATTTCCAGGAAGTATTCAATGCTTGGCGGGAAGCAAATAGAGTAATGTAAGGGGCATTTATAGTTATCAAGATGTAAAAGATAACTTCTGCTTCCATTATTTGCATAATTTATTACATATAGAGTTTCAGGGTCGTGTTCAGGCGCATGAAAAGGGGGGTGACTGACTTGGTGATGACGATATGCCAGCGATAACGGCGCAATAGACGGTTAGCTTATAATGATATATGCACATATGAGGCCAGAAAAGGGAATAGTCATTTTTTTGCAGAGGCGCGCTCAGGAATGGAAGAAAGGGGTCATATTATTGCAAGGAAACTAAGAGGCATGGGCGTACAATGACATAACATACTGTAGTTTTCGGAAATAACACGCACCACAGGCTACTCTACGAACAATTATAAGATAATAGGCGAGTCCAGGTAGGGTAAAAGGGGGGTAAGCAATGTTAATTGAAGTTGTAAGTGAAATAGTCACTGTTGACTAGTTAGTATCATAATAGCGGATAATATACTTATCAAAAGGTATTGAGCCGCCCCAGTTTGGATCCTGGATACGCCTATGATGAAGTACAACATGTAAAAAGGAACTATCTACGATCAGTAACATATTTATAGTGCTGGGTAGCAACTTGTCTGCGGTTAATATTTTTGTCCAATGCTACCCCCCTTTTTCACTAACCTGGTACCGCCTATGGCAAAAATATGATTTTTAACTGTTTTGTCTAATGTCACAATCACATACCATTTAATTTATTTTAAAAAAATAAAAAAATGGTTTTATTACGCATTTACTTCACCCCCATATTGAGTGACCTGCACACGCCTATGATTTTTGAATTTTCAAACGCGACTGTCATATGTCAATTTCCAATTCAATATCTATCGATTCGTATTAATTGTGTAAAAATCGGTCGATAAACATGAAAGCTATGTTGGATCAAAAATACCACTAAAATTTGTGGTTTTTGCCCCCCTGTTGCCTCCCTATCAAAAATTTAGATTTTGTTTAATTATTATTTAGAAATGTAGATCGTGTTGAGGGGAACCAAACACCGTTTCATTTTTGAAAAACGGACGGGTAGATCTCGAGATCTCCGGGGGGGGGGGGGGGGGCGTAATCCGCCCCCTGTTACACATAGGGGTAGCCAGGAGCCTGTTACAAATAGGGTTAACCGATTACAACTAACGACAAACTGTTTACCCCATTGTGTTTGACTCGTCAAAGCGCTTCGAATGATGTACATGGTGACCTTGTTAGATCAACCTAGACATTTGACCACAGGTCACGTGACCTTGACCTGAGGTCAAGACCCAAGTAGGTTATGTTGCATATAGGGAGACGTGTCTCGACCAGACAACCCCATTTCTGTCAGTTTTACTTCTCTATCTTCATTATGTCGCGAGTTATTGACAAACAAGTGATGGTGTACTCGGATGACCTCAAATGACCCCATAGGAGTCACTGAACAAAACTTACACTTGGATCATCAAGCAAATCTTATAATAACATGATCCAGAAGTAATTGGACTAATATCATGCATATTCTTGAAATAGGAAGCATTTTAATATTTCCCCGTTGACTTATTATGGGAGGTCACGAAATTGACCTTACCTTAGGTCACCGATATCAAAATTTCAAGATAAACGAACTGTAAGAACTTATTTCCTCATGTCACTCTGTAAGTTTCAAACTGATCGGTGAGAAACTCTGGCTTTGGCACAACTGCAAACGTTTTTGGAGGTGGGGTCACTTGACCTGGTCTGGTGACCTGACCTGAGATGACCCGAGGTCATTTTGTTCTCTCAAAGTGTGCGCAATTGATGTCCTAACAGGTGTGCCAAAACCAAGGGGTGCTGTGCGCCGCCGTGTTTCATGGAATCAACTTCCCCTTGCAGTGCGCGGGATAAGTTACCTTGTTTTTAAACGGCTTTTAACCGTGGGTTCAGTCTCAGTGTCGGGATCAGAGGTCCGGGACCGAAAGCACGAAATTGTTGTATCAGCGTGTGCGGCCATGTGTTGAGTGCAACAATTTTCAGGTAAGTATCTGCTGACTGACTTGATAAATCATTGGTCATCAAACTCAATTTTAACACAGACCAGGTGTTTCATGTATGTAATATAGATTGGGATGATCAATAACATGGCAATATGATTTTTATGTATAAATAATGGCCAAAATTACAGAATCTACCTTTCGTTTTCACAACATCTTCAAGATGTTGAAGATGTTTTAAAAAACGAAAGCTCGATGCTGTAATTTCGGCCATTGTTTATATAAAAATAAATATTGCCATGTTTTTGATCATCCTAATCTATATTAATTTCATTATTATGGCAAATACTACCATTTCATATAAACTCAGTTTCATATTTTTGTTTCCTGAAAATGCTTGCTTGATTGCCTTCTATAGAAATATAATGTAAATAAGGTAAATATTTTACAAGGAAAACATTAGAAGTAAGAATCAAAATTATTATTGTATTTTTCCCTAAAATTTATTTATTAACAAGCTGGATAAACACTGGACCATGCTGGCACTATACTTTCACCATTCCAATCAGTCTATGTGGGCACTGCACTTTATAGTAGAATCAGTGTCAGTGTCAGTGTCAGTGTCAGTGTCAGTGTCAGTGTGTCGCTGTCGCTGTCGCTGTCGCTGTCGCTGTCGCTGTCGCTGCCGCCGTCGCCGTCGCCGTCGCCGTCGCCGTCGCCGTCGCCGTCGCCGTCGCCGTCGCCGTCGCTGTGGCTGTGGCTGACGCCGCCGCCGCCGCCGTCGCCGTCGCCGTCGCCGTCGCCGTCGCCGTCGCCGTCGCCGTCGCCGTCGCCGTCGCCGTCGCCGTCGCCGTCGCCGTCGCCGTCGCCGTCGCCGTCGCCGTCGCCGTCGCCGTCGCCGTCGCCGTCGCCGTCGCCGTCGCCGTCGCCGTCGCCGTCGCTGTCGCTGTCGCTGTGGCTGTGGCTGTGGCTGTGGCTGTGGCTGTGGCTGTGGCTGTGGCTGTCCTGAATATTGTATTCACCTTGATTTTTTCTCTCATTTATTTGCAGAAGATGCTCTGGAAACCGTCACCCTTGTTGAGGATGGGAGCGTAATCTGCATCGAGGTGACCAGACGCCAAACCACCTACATCAGCGCCGCATTGTGCCACATCTGTGCGATTTGTCAATAAAGCTGACTGAAATCAATAAAGCCGTTTTCCCGTTGACGATGCATTATGGTCGCCATGCGATGGGCTGTTCGGCAGATTGAGATATGGTGGCAAGATTTGAGCTGTGTGTGATCAGATCAGACAGCTAGACTCCGTAGCATTTGGAAGGTGTGTCTCGGTCGGGCAGAAACTCAACCAATTCCAAAACTGAAGACACAAGAGGTGTTTACTTTTGCCATAACTGTATTTATTGGTACAACCACAAATCATCCACCATTACATGGAGGACCCAGAATCACAAGAATATATAGCCTCAACACCAACAAAATTAGCTACACACAGATACTAAAAAATAGGTTCCAGCATTTGCGTGAAACTTCTCAATAGCTCCAGTGTTGTAAAATTACAAGCAAACTCTTCCCTCGTCTTTCTTGAAATATAAACGCACAATCGAACACACAGTAGCTCTGACTATTTCTTTTACGATGCCAGTATTTGAGCGATAGGGTTATCTACCACTTAAAACTTAAAAAATCAGACAGAAACTCGCTTAGTTCTGCCACTTCACAACTGTTGTTTACGTTACAAGCAGCCTGTGCCTCAAGTCCGTCATTATTGTGTGCAATAGCTTCCATATCCAAGCTACCATATGCATGACGTCATACATTGTCATGAAGTTTTTATGGCTATGAAGGAGAAAAAAGAAACATGCCCATTTTTTCGACGGATATCCATCTATCGTCCAAACAAATGTCATATTAGTTTTTCAGCTCAAAATACCCCGTATAGTTAAATTTCAAGACAACTTTCCAGGTGACCTGTTCCCTTTAAGGAGGCCATTGGCGTGGTACCTGCCCAAATGCCCCAATTCTGATTTAATTAAAAGAGCTGATTTTGAAAAAGCAAGGTGAGTGCCATGCTCTCTTCCCTTGCTTACCGAGTTGGTTTATTAATGCATGCATCTCATGAACCGGTAGGCAATCGCTCCTGCACACCATTTGCTTCATACCAGCTGCGTAATGGCTTCGGGTCCGGGAAGCGACTCGACTCGAATGGGTGTGTCAAACAAACATCCTCCTCGTGCATCTTAATTGTATTGACGTGCATTCTAACGACATGACATATCGGTATATCACTGGTGAACACTGCACAACCAATATCCGAGCTACAAAACAACAAGCTTCCAACGCACTGTATACTGGCTACTAACAATACATAGCAGAGGTAAGTACAAAGTAGATATCATGTAACAATGGTAACTTTAAATCGCGGTCCATCCAATCGAAGTGACCGTTTCGATCATAGCACCTGTGGATGTCCCACAAAGTGGGCCCAAAAACACTATACGGGCATCGCACTTAATAAATATGATACTAAAGGCTCCACTTATGTTTGACAAACAGTCATTCTCGGGATGTATCTCAGTCACGTTTCGATTTTAATGCTGTAACCGTCTCTAACATTCCATCTTAGTGTGAGTTTCGTGCTGATATCTTCAGAGCATCAATAAAAGATTCCATTGGAGGAGACCCAGCCAATCAATGGCTTCACAAGTTTTACGAAGGGATGTTTCTTTGGAGCTCAGAGCTGATTTAAAACTGGCCTGAAACAGCTTGAGCCATGCATTTTTACATCAGTCTGTGCTTATTCCAAATTCAAAATACGGAACTATTTGAAGCCAGCATTATCAGGATGAGGACGACTTGCAATGCAAATTAAAAGCTCGTTGAAGGTTTCATACCGATGAACGAAACTCATCTCACCAGAGCCGACACGTGCTGGCAAAGCGACCTGCAGCTGTACAACCCCGGCAAGCTCTCTGTGGAAGACAGCTGAGTGCAACTTGCCAACACTTCTGTGGGTGCGTAACGTGATGCAGGACCCGGCTGTGGCTCACCAGCTCCCGAGCTAGCCCCAGGGGCCAGGGGCTGATGTGCGAGAGGCCCATAACGTTGAAGCGATGGGATTTAATTGATGTAGGTGTCACCACACTGGAAACCCATCATAGCTTACTCAACGATTCACAGTCAACAACGGGGTATACCAACTGGTATCTGTCACTGTCGAAGGTTAGGATTGGTCGTCTTGCGGACATTGGATATTGGACGTTTACATTGCGGACAAGACATTGAAGTTACGCGAACGGTAGTGCCTGGGGAGCTCTAAAAGGCACGATTAATGCACCAGAAAGACACTCGGTAAAATCATAGACTCGTCATAACGAACAAGCACGTCCGAGAAAGCCAATAGACGCGACAGACACTTAATCGAATCGTGGCCCATTAGCTCATAACAGCCGACCCGACAACGAGAATATCGTCATGATGCATTGCTGTGCATGAGCTCGCGGGCAACGGCATGTTATTACAGTTTTGTGGCGATGTTGAAAGCCAAGGCAAGGCTTAGAAAACATGAAACGACGGTAGGATAAGCAAAGGCGTGAGAAATATGAACTAGAATATGACCCAAACTTGCTTTTAGACCATTCATTTTGTATCAGCATGCAGTTTGAGTGTCCCAAGCTTTCATGATGAGAAAGCAACCAGAAAAGTACCCGTCGCTCCAATCGCTTCATAAATATCCTTCATGATAACAATACAAGTCACTCAACTACATGGTTCAGCGGCTATGTGCAAATCACGTCCGCTGGAGCATATCGCTCGCCGAACGGCAGACGCGGCTCGCTGAACACTCTGCGACTCACTGAACATTCGCCAGGCAGTGTTCACAGGCGGCCACTGAACGACAGACGCGGCTCGCTGAACAGTGAACACCCTCTGGCTCACTGCACATGTTATGAGCAGGGAAAGACTGCTATAGAGCCTTGGGAATACTCACCATTTACTGGCGAATGGCGATCCTGCCTGTGTTCAAGTTCTGTTGTTGACAACGCGTTGAGAGTAAGGATTTCAAATATGACTCCGCAGCGGTCGCGCCCGTGGGGCGCGACCGCTGCGGCCACCCCCTGGATCCGCCCCTGATGTAGTTTCATATTCAGTTGGAGGGGATTCAGCACTCTCCCCCCCCTTCCCCAACTCAGGTTAGATTGAGCCCTCCAACTTTGGCAAGGATGTGGATCAAATGGAGAGCCTTGGGATGTGTCATTAAGGATTTGGTTGTACCTTGAGCATTTTTCATTCTTCACAGCCCCATCAACGTGTTTGGAGAAGCTATGCTTCTCTTTCATGCATAAGGGTGGGGTAGGGACAGGGGCGCAACCACGTCCAAAAAAGTGGTACGGACACATTGGCGTTGGGGGGGGGGGAGCATCGTCCAGGGGGCGCCACCGCTCAAGGAAGGCGCCATCGTCAAAAAACGCAATATCACAAATGTGTATTTTTAGATGTAGGTAGGTGTATGTATGTACAGTCGGTTCGGTCTCATGATGATCTTCCCTTACCATGTTTCTAAAACTCATCTAATTTCACTTATGTGTACATGAAGGACTGATTTAGCCGTCACTGGTCGAAGGGCGACGTCACTGGCCGGAGGGGCGTCTTCACTGGCCGGAGGAGCGCCGTCACTGGTCGGAGGGGCGCAGTCACTGGCCGGAGGGGCGCCGTCCCTGACCGGAGGGGGCGCCGTCACTAGCCGGAGGGGCGCAGTCACTGGTCGGAGGGGCGCCGTCACTGGCCGGAAGGGCGCCTTTACTGGCCGGAGGGGCGCCGTCACTAGCCGGAGGGGCGGCTTTACTGGCCGGAGGGGCGCCGTCACTGACAGGAGGGGGCGCCGTCAGTAGCCGGAGGGGGCGTCGTCAGTAGCCGGAGGGGCGCCGTCACTGGCCGGAGGGGCGCCGTCACTGACAGGAGGGGGCGCCGTCACTAGCCGGAGGGGCGCCATCATTGGCCGGAGGGGCGCCATCATTGGCCGGAGGGGCGCCATCATTGGCCGGAGGGGCGCCATCATTGGCCGGAGGGGCGCCATCACGAGCCGGAGGGGCGCCGTCACGAGCCGAAGGGGCGCCGTCACTGATCGGAGGGGCGCCAACTTTACATGGGCGCCTCGGGTCCAAAGAACCAGGTCATGCCCTGAATGACCGTATACTCTGTACGCCACTGGTGCCTCATGTCCTGTTGACAGCGCCAATTACAAATAAAAAAACATCGGTGCGGGGGGGGGGGGGGGGGGGGCGCCTTCGGCGCCCATCAAAAACGGTACGGACATTCCGTACTGTCCGTATAGGTGGTTTCGCCCCTGGGTAGGTATGTAGCCCTACCCTACCCTGACCCTATCTCTGAACAGTTGTGCTTGTAATGCCGCAATTTATATTAATTTGATGGATGGTTTTCAGCACTGTTTTGAGACATGCCATTCTAGAATAAGCTGCCCTTACTCCGAACATGTCCTCTGAACAGACACCATATTTGCATTTGCTTATATATATATATATATATATATATATATATATATTTATATATATATATATACATATGACAACGGTGTCCGAACACGAACATGACAACTTCATTGATAAAAGTACTGAAGAGAAGATCATGACAACAGGTCACAAACATACAATGATGTCTTAGCAAACAGACACTTACAGCATATCACATTTGAACTTATGATTGAAACACAAACACCATCACACTTATATATAAAGGAAAGTTAAATTCATGAGTGCCATTTTACAATTCCTCTTTTTCTTATGACAACATACCAAAGAAAGATGTTGAAGAACTTGAAGATGACGGTGCTCTTAGCAACACCAAACAAACATGAAACAAGCGACACCAAACTTCTGAATTATAGTCCTCATCTCTGTTGTGGATGCCATAACCCACAACGCAATGGGGACACACTTCCTAAGTGGGACGGAATCAGCAATGCTTGTTGGGTCTGGAGAGTGGAGTCAAGTCTGGTGCCACCAGGTTGGATGTCCATAAAGATGTGAAGTAAGCACAATCTTTCTCACTCCTGCCATATGCCTTCTCTTCTTTTTTCTGATGCCACGTTCACTGTTTTTCAAGATAAGAATAGCACCTCAACTTTAAGGCAAAGGGCTAAAAAGATTAATGCCCAAACAGTCTTCTCACAGTCATCCATTTCAATCTGGGAAACAGATATGCTGAATTAGTTCAAACATACAGATATGCTGCATCATAGATAACATGAAATACTTTGATTGGACACTGAATAATCAGCCTCAAATTTAACCACAGCAGTGAATGACGGTGCTGAACTTGCATTTGCACAAGCTGAAACAAAAAAAGTGTATCAGCTTACTAGCTCCATTTTAAATTTTAGAACTGAAATTTGAGGCCAATTATTGAGTGTCCAATCCAGGTACTTCATGTTATATCCAGGCTGCGTTAATTGATAAGGGCTCACTGCCCTAATTCTGAAGTCCTATCAGCAACAAAAAAATCCAGTAAATTTGAATAGCCTTTAATCTGCATGGACATACAAGACACAAAAAAAAACAAGACTAAGGCAGGCAATTGATGCCAGTAAATTTGAATAGCCTTTAATCTCCATAGAAATAAAACAAGAAACATGAGAGAAAAAAACACATGGAGGCGATTTATATTTGATGCCAGTAAAATGGAATACCTAGCCTTTTCTTAACGTGATTCATAACAGTACAACTCCTTTCTGAATTATAGGCTTTCATAAGTTTTACTAAGTAACTTCAAATAAAATTGGAAATACCTTCACTTTCAATCATCCAGCAGAAATTATCTATCACCGTTATGTATGTAAACACTGGTAAACAGTATAAGCCCCTGCCCCTACCTACGGCACAATACAACCGAAATACGACATACAGCAGTTTATCACAATTTTCCGACCAAGGACGTGTGATTTAATGAGGAAAATTGCAAGTTTGAAGCAGAAAAGTGCGATGTGAAGTAAACAAGTACCAGAATCGATATTCCGGACTGCAACTCAATTTCAAACCATTCGCCACCATTAGCCACCTAGGTGGCTAAACAGCCATTAGCCACGTTCGACGAAGGAGGCTAAGCTGGCAACACCAAGATGCCAGATCGGGCGGCAGGAGCGAGTGTAACAGGGGGTAGGTACTACTGTTGACGAAGTGTGTGATTATGGGTGATTTGACGTGAAAGGTCCAGTTTGGGTGTTGAATTATGCGGGAATTGTTGATAACTGTATTTGAAAACACCAGAAATATTCCGTTTTGTGGCAAAGCAACATGCAGTAGCACCACAAATTGGGGATGCTGGGATCGTCCCTGTTAGCCACCTAGGTGGCTAAGGAATCAGTTGTCGCAAGTTGTCGTTGTGACTTGTGAACAGCACTATTAATATATTTCGACTTGCGTCATCATCAGATTCTGATGATGACGAAAGTCGAAATATATTAATGCAATTTTTTATACCGTTTTCAAGTTTAATTAAGATATAACATGAGCAGAAGGTTACTTAGAGGGAAACGAGAGCTGTAGCCGCGGGAGAGCTGCAGCTGGAAAGACGTCGCCTGTCAGCCACGCAGAGAAGCTTCGCATATAGGGCCGCGCGTGCGTGGAATTCTCTCCCAGCTAACATTACCGAGGTGCGGAGTCGCGGGGCGTTCCTGCGTGCAATTTGTCAGCCAACATGAATTACAATCGGATGTCAGTGTTGTTTTTCACATGCATCGTGACCGTGACCGTTCCCATAGTGTATGAGTAAATGTCTGTCACCCTTACCTACAATGTACAGGGTTCATAATACCCACTACGTGGACGAATCCTTAATAAACGAAACGAAACGAAACTTATTCACATACTTCTTTACAAACGGTAATTCAGAGGTGGCGAATGTTTGTGAAATAGCTTTTTGTGAGGTTTGCAATATTTCCTTGCGTTTGTAATCGCAAACATGTGTAATTACTAACTTCTTTGTGAAATAGGCCTCAGATCAACATAAAAAGCAATTTAAATCAATTTTAACATTGCATTCCACAAATTGTCACTCACCTCAGCAAAGCCGCCGCATCGCGAGAGCTCCAATGATCAACAACGCAAATGGCAAATGATGTAACCATGGCTACCATTGCGAGAGCCAATCAGATTGCGAGGCACCAATTACGTCACAGCCCTGTACTGAGCGATTCAGAAATGGACCAATACGAAAGCACTACGACGGTAGCCCCCTGGTGCAAACAGTGTTCTATTGCCCTGGTGCAAACACGGAGAACACGCACGTGATTTCCTTGACAAATCACGCATAGTGTAGCCTGGGCTTTAACCAAGGCCCTAGATACTGGCCTTACCCAAAGGGGTTTGTGGGGATACGTTTTGATATAGGTATGTAAGATACAGATACTATTTTTTTATTCTGGTCCATATCCGGTTCATCATGTCATGTGGGGTCTGAACCTGTATGTTGACATAAAGACATAAAAGAAAAGTGCAACAAAGAGCCTCTTGGGCCCATCCGAGGTTGCACCCCCCCCCCCCCCCCACCAGTCTCACCCCTTCAAATCACCTTACTCTACCTGCATAAAAGAAGGCTAATCCCACGAGTATTTATGAACTAATCCCTTCTCTGTAAAGTATTTATCTAATCTAATTTTGAAGGAAGCAAGTGTCACTGCATCAGCGACATCCCCTGGTAGCATATTCCAATGACCTACAACCCTTCTACTGAAAAATGACTGTCGTAGCCTAGTCCTACTTTGTTTCATAATGAGTTTATGCTGATGACCTCTACCTCGATTTTCCCTATTGAACTCAAACATACCCTTTAAATATCCAGAATGCTGACTATTTACAAATTTGAAGACTTCAATTAGATCTCCTCTTAGCCTTCTATATCTAAGTGAAAACATACCCAATTTCCTTAATCTATCTTCATAAGGTAAACTACCAAGACAATTAATCATTTTTGTTGCCCTTTTTTGAACTCTTTCTAACAACCAGCAATCTTTCTCATATGTTGGAGACCAGGCTTGTACACAATACTCCAAATGTGGTCTAACGTATGCACAATACAGTTTTGTTATTACCTTTTCACTCTTGTAGGAAACATTTCTGTTAATGGCCCCTAGCATTCTAAGTGCCTTTTTCCTAGCTTCTACAACCTGGTCTGACGCTGATAGTCTATTGTTTACCACGACACCTAAATCTCTTTCCTTTTCAATCTGCTCCATTTTCTGCCCACCCATTTCATACCTATGTTTACTGCTAACCCGTCCAGCGTGCATAATCTTACATTTACTCAAATTGAATTTCATCTGCCATGCTTCAGACCACTCAACTAGCTTGTCCAGATCTGATTGAAAAACATCCTGATCATGTTTTCCTCTAATAATCCTGACAACTTTTAGATCGTCTGCAAATTTCAAGACTTTGCTGTCTATACTGTTCTCAATTGCATTCACAAATATTATAAAAAGCAATGGGCCCAGGACTGAGCCCTGTGGAACCCCACTGAGAACCTCCTTCCATTGTGATTGGCACCCATTCAATATAACCCTTTGCTGGCGTCCTGAAAGCCACGTTTCTATCCAATCCAGAATCTTGCCCCTGATCCCATGAATTTTAAGTTGCAACCCCAGTCTTGTATGGGGGACTTTGTCAAATGCTTTACTGAAATCAAGAAAAGCTACATCTAGCTGTTTACCCTGATCAAAGCTATCTGTTGCAACATCCAAAAACTCCAGAAGATTAGTTAAACAAGAACGGCCCTTCCTAAAGCCATGCTGTGTATCCTTGATGAGTTCATTTTGCTCCAAGAATTCAACAATCTTATCTTTGATGATTGATTCAAGCACCTTGCAGACTAATGAGGTCAGACTAACCGGTCTATAGTTTTCCTCTTTACTTCTATCTCCCTTTTTATGAATAGGAACAACATTTGCTCTTTTCCAATCAAGTGGAATTTTACTATCTGCGAGTGATTTATAAAATATTATGGCTAATGGAACCGACAACTCCCTTTCAGATTCTCTTAAAAGTCTAGCATGGATTTCATCAGGTCCTTCTGCCTTGTTAGGCCTTACTTTCTTTAGATATTCTAGAACAAGTTCACTACTTATGCCACCTAGCTCTCCTATAGTCTCCTCTGTCTCTGGCTCAGGCTGAAGTGCTGCAATACTACTCTGGTCCTCGATAGTAAAGACAGATTGAAACTGATCATTAAGCACTTCAACCATTTCACTGTCCTTGCTAACTAACACATCATCTACCTTAAATTGACCTATATTTTTGGAAACTGTACTGAACTTATAAAAACTGAAGAACTTCTTACTATCTGCATTACAATGTCTAGCTAAATCAAGTTCGTTTGCCCTTTTAGCTGCTCTGACCTTTTTCTTAACTGAATTTCTTGCATTCTGGTATGCCTTCTGATTTATATCTAGTGAAGATCCCTTCAAAATGCCAAATGCACTTCTTTTAGCTTGTATAGCACTCCTTACTTCTGGGGTAAGCCAAACTGGTTTGCCCTTGGTTCTGTTACGTTTGTGCCTGAGGGGTATATGCCGATTCTGAATTTGGCTTAATCTAGCTTTGAAAACATTCCAGGCCTCACATGCATCTAAACCTGCCAACTCAACGTTCCATTTTATCTGTGCGAGGTCATTTCTAATACCATCAAAATCAGCCCGGCTGAAGTTTGGAACCATAATAAGGTTATCTTTGGGCCTCATTTCTGATGAGATATTGAATTTAACCATATTGTGATCACTGGTTCCTAGACCTGCACAAATACTTATGTCACTAACTAGATCACTGTTGTCTGAGAATACAAGGTCTAGAATGGAGCAATGTCTGGTTGGCTCTGTTACAAACTGATGCATGAAAAGCTCCTCTTCAAAGATTTGCCTATACAACCTACACTCATTTGTTTCCTCTGCTATACTTTCGTATCCTCTTAAGTTAGAATCTCCCATAATAAGACACAGCCCGAAAGTTCCTACGTATTTCCTCACAAATATCTTGGTCTGTTTCAGCTTGGGAGTTCCTTGGAAGATTCCCTGGTCTGTAAAATGCACCTATCCTCAACCTTCCTCTGTTTCCTGTACCAATTTTAATGTCAAGCCAGATTGATTCTACTTCTTTTACTTTACTAGAATCATCAACTCTAGTAGTGCAGTACAAGCTATTTACATATACAAACACTCCGCCTCCCTGCCGTGATTCTCTGCAGTATGAGAACATGTTATACCCTTGTAACTCGAAATCCTGTAGCCTATCCCTATTATACCCCTCACTAACCCATGTCTCGGTTACACAAATGATATCAGGCTTTTCAAGGGCAACATAACACTCAAACTCATCAAATTTAGACCTAATACTTTGGGCATTCAGCAACACACATGTGATCTTATACTTTGAGCTGACTCTACTAATTCTGAGGGAATTATGATCTACTGTCCTATTCTGACATGAACTTCTACCAATGCTTACTTCTTGATGCCCTAGTACTAGCGTCCCTGAACCCCCCCTCCTACCTAGTTTCCCTGAATGACACTTCTGTAGGCATCTCCCAAAGCCCTTGCCCCCTCATCCGATAAGTGAAGCCCATCCTTCATATAGTACCTATGCCACTCATAGAACTGATCCCATAAGTCTACATAACTAAGCCCCATAGCTGAACATAAGTTCTGAACTGAGCTGTTCACAGACAGAGCTCTCGAGTACCACTCCTCACTGGCTCCACAGCGAGGGAGGATGCCAGTCACAATGACTGGTTTCCTGGACTCCTTCAACCTCTGCAGCAGGCTCCGGTACTCCGCTACTATTCTCACACTCTGCCTAGGTCCTATGTTGTTCACCCCCACCTGTATTATAACTGTCTCCGGGCTACTCCTACCCAGTTCTGCCTCAATGACAGGGCCCATATCAACTACTTTTGCCCCCGGTTTAACTATACATTTGTCCCTCTTCCCACAGAATGTTGGAGCCCAAGCCATGTTGTCCATGGCTTGGGCTGGAGGGGAGGAATAAACTTGTGATCTTGTGAATCAAAGCAACATACGTAATCTCTTAGGATTGAATGTTGGTAAATTGCCTACTAAGCGCTCATACCTCATCTGAAAAATATTGAAGTGAAATATTGAAGTCATCTTGATAATGTATTTTTTGTAATCTGCATCTTATCAGTTTCTTCAAAGGGAGGAAGAGGAAGTGAGATACCTAAGAATGCAAATGTAAGCTCACAAAAACAAAATCTTCTGCCTCTTGGGAGTAGTTTATGGTAAGCCTAGGTATATCAATAGTCAATACTTGCTCGCATAGTTTTTGTGATTTTTTAGTTCTAGCCAGCGGTGTAGGATCCTATTCAGTTGAGGGGCTTCAGCCCCCCCCCCAACTTGGCTTCAGCCCCCCCCCCCCCCAACTTGGATGAGGAAGTGGGTCAAATCTAGGGAGAAATCTGTATTTTTGTGGATTTTGATGGTACTTTTAGCAATTTGTCCTAGCTCAGCCCCAAATTTTTCTGGAGAAGCTACCTACACCACATGGCCACTGGTTCCAGCATTTGTTCAATGAAAGAATTTGGAGGCTATATAATTTAACATTATTGATTTAACATTGTATTTAAGAATCTAGTGTTGAGTCATCACATACATTTGAAGAAAAGCACATGATATGTATTTCATTCCTTGGGACCGGAGACAGTTAAATGTTAATGCAACAAATATGAATATACCTCTGATTACTTCATGTAATGTGTCCTGAAGGAAAATGCAACCTGAAGATGGATTTGCCACCCTAACCAAAGTTACCAAAGTACAGTTTTCAGTTAATTAGTGACAACCATTTGTTTTGTTTCTTAGTGAAAGTTAATGTTGATGTATCTAGTGATGACTGCACTATCTCACCCAGCAGCAGTTGGTGGCTGACATCCTCTGTTGCCTGCTGATCCAGGAGGGTAACTGCACTGCTGCTGACCTCTGACCTGCCAGTGCCGGTGGACATCCCTCCATGGAGCGTGTGGCGATGCTGTGCGGCCGCGCCGCCGGCGTGCTGGCCGCGGTCGTCAAGTACGGCTGCATCGTGCACTGTTCCACAGAGTATGTGGCCGACGTGGTCATCTGCACCGGGCCCAGCATGGAGCCCACCATCTACTCACACGACATCATTGTCACCGAGAAGATCAGCCCGTTGCGCCAGCGGATCGCCGCCGGAGACATCGTCGTGGTGCGCTCGCCCTCCGCCCCGCGCAACAACATCTGCAAACGGGTGACGGCCGTGGCAGGGGAGCGGGTCGGCGCGCGCGGCCTGCTCGTGCCGCGCGGCCACCTCTGGCTCGAGGGCGATAACGCGGCCAACTCGAACGACTCGCGCAGCTTCGGCGCGGTGCCTGCGGGGCTGGTGCGAGGCCGGGCCGTACTGAAGCTGTGGCCGCCGGGCGACGCCGGATCGTTCGACTCCCGCGGCTGGCGGCGGCGGCACGACCGGGAGGAGGGCCAGCGGTGGTGAGGGGACCACAGGGGTGGTCGGGCTGGGCGTGGTGATTGGTGGTACCTTGTGCAGGACTCGCTGTGATGGCAGCTCGGGCCGCAGTGGCTGGCGCGGTAGGCTCAGCTCGCGGAGCTTAGAGCTAACAGGCGGCGGAAGTTGAGCTGCGGCGGTGCGATGCCAGTCGGCGGCGGAGCTGAGTCGGTCCGCGGTGCTTCAGCGTGGTTTCTAGCCCGCGGCCGAGCTGGTGGGTCAGTGTTAAGTGACTGGACGTCGGCATCTGGTGGCTTGTTGGCTTGACCTGACTGAGCACCCCTTATCGTAGTCATGTAGCTCACCCTCATGCATGGCGAAGAGTATTTGACTCAAGACTCACGATTTCATAACTGTTTGGTTGCCTTCCCGTATTTTTACATTTCTATTAAAGGGACACTCCCACCTTAACATAGTTTTGAGTTGAGATAGCCATGTTGTTGGATTTGCATTGAAATTAAGTAGGAAGCAGTTAAAACAACCACATAGGTCTAATAAAAAAGAAATTCGAGCTTGGTCTTGACAATTGTAACCAATAAACCCCCACATGTATTTGAATAGGGGTCTAAAGCCGATGACGTCACCTCTACCAAATGGTGATGATAGTCAACTTGTTTTAGGGTTAGACTTGGAGATATTTGTGTGTTTCAAATGGTTTGGTAATTGGTTTGTTTTGTATTCAAAGCGCCAGAATTGTCTCGAAATAATTGTGCCATACGTTGGCAGCGTAAAGGATTTATGTATAGCTCTAGAGTTCAATATAACATCAACCCAAATATTAAAACTGAACTTTTTATGAAATTGAGCACTGTTTGCGAGAAACAAATGTCATAATCGTGTTCGGCAGCAATTACTTCATATTTTGCACCACAAGCGGCGTACATTTGACAACTTTTGGGAAGGTGGGAGTGGCCCTTTAACAACCTGCAGTTGTGGCGCCCTGGAGCCCAAATCATCACCACGTGGACATTTCACGGCCTGTATCCCAAGGTTCTGAGTTGATTGTTATTAAGGTCGCGTTCTTTAGAGCATTCCGAATCGGAATGTGACGTCACGTTCCAGTTCGGAATTCCGACCCTTTTAGGAGCGCCCTTTCAGATATTCCGCGGCATGTTTGCCTCAAATGCGTCACCAGCACGTTTTTGCTATCGTGACGGCGCCACCATATTGGCTTGGGATATTGTTTTTTAATTCCCCTCGTTCCGGCCGGAATGATCGGAATATTTCGGCCAGTCCCGGCGGGAAATTTCTAAAGAACGGCCTGTGAAGTCATTCCCCTCGGAATTCCGATTATGAATGTTCTAAAGAACGCGAGTTAAGTTTCGTTATGGATTGTGAGTGATGTGGATGGATCCACCAGCAATAAACGATACTCATTGATGTGCAGTGGTTACGGAGTTATACGCTCGAATATCGCTGCAGATGGCAAGAATGCCATGCAGTCTTGATTTTTGCTTTCACCAAGCGCAACGTGCTATTGCTTTTCACTGTTGTTCATTCTGTCAATTACCTTCCTGCATTCTGCTGACCTATGATATACACGTCTTTGAAATCTCACACTCTGCACCTAGCTGCAGAGTTGGATGTGCATTGTGTGAGTGTCACTTGATGTGCCCAGTAATCTGAAGCTGTTGATTGTTGTCTCGCTTCTTTTGAGCGCGCCTGCTGTTTGCTGTCGTGCATCCTGCTAGTAGCAGGATGCTACAGTGCATGGATGTTTTATAACTGATGTGTTTGTGGAGCGACCGCCACGTCTCATTCTCTGCTCTCACAAACTCTCCGTCAAAACACCATTTCGGGCTTTAAATATATAATTTCTTTCTGTTTTAAAAAAATACCTGCTTGTACAAGATATAATACAGAAATGAGCTCTACACCTAGGTAGGCTAATATTGCTCCATATCTATCACAACGTGAGTCTCGTGCCTACCACACAAAGGTACGCGTTACCCTCTAGGGCTACCGGCCTGATGGTGGGAGTTCATGCAAACCTCTGGGCGGCGGGACGGGGGCGGGGGGCGGGGCGTGGGCTCCTGGTGTGTGCGCGACTTGAGCGGCCGGCGAGAGAGAGGGAGAGAGAGAGAGAGCGAGCGGCCCGCCTTCTAACTGAGCGGCACGAAAGCGATGACCGTCAGCGAAGCCTCGTCTATGGCTAGGGCGACACGGATAAGCGACTGTTGAGTTCGGCCCGGCCTGTTCCTGCCCTCCCGGCAACTCGCGCACAGGCGACGGAAATCGACAAACCGGCTGCACAGCTTCGGAAACAAAGCGGTTGATGCTAGTTAACTTTACACAGTCTCTAGAAAATACAAGAAGAGGTACAGAGGGTAGATCCTCGCAAGTTGCCAAGCGGTTCTTTCGAATAAACTTGTGATATAGCACACCTTCAGTGTGAAAATTTGCTAGAATAAGTTAATTGTTTCCGATGCCGTTTAGCAATCCGTTGTCGTTTCCTGCTCTGACCTCCGTTGGCGACGCTGCAGGCAAGCATGCCGGCCTCGAGCCGTCTCATAGACCCCCGTCCGCGCGGGGTGATGTCACGTCGAGGTCACAAGGTGTCGGGGAGCCCAGCCGGGACCGTGCCGATAGGTTGCCGAGCTAACCACCCTAGGCGTTCGATTTAGCTGTGCCATCAGTCGCTATAGTTGATAGTTGACGAAAAGTTGCTGGACGATGACCCAAACTTTTGATTCAGGATGCGATAGGAAAGCCACTGAACATTTATGTACCAAACTTCTGGCCTCCAGACTTCTGGTTTTCAGAAGCCCTGAAGTTCTGGACGGGTATCTTGAAAGCATTCGGTAAATAAATGCCCTCTGTGAGCTGTTAATCGCACCATGAATGCAAAGGTTTCCGTATTCGTGAATCGTGAAGCAATGTTTCGTCACCTGTTTCACCCCTGGTTTTCACGCCATCTGTTTTGCGATTCGATCGGTTCGCCGTCGTGCTGCGTACCAACCGGCTGCCACAGGCAGCGCCTCTCTCTCTCTATGTACAGGACAGCGGCCGGGCGCCTCACCGGGCCGCCCGATTCACGCGTCATCCTACCTCATGGCAATACACCGGGACCATCACACGTCACCCCCACCAGCGTCCGCCACCATCGAACGAACGGCGAGAAGCGTACAGGTGGCGACATCTTTTCCTCAGATGGCGCCACCGCCGGCCGAGTCGGCGAGGCGAGGTGATGCAGGAGGCATCTAGGCTACTCGCGGCACGTTATCGGACGGTACTATCGCATCCGGCCTAGGGTCGCTCGTCGGGGCCTCAGGCCTGTCTCCGTGAGTCGTCTGAGGGGTGGGAGCCGCCGCGGTCCACGCCTGCTGGCCGGTCGCCCGCGCATCGTCACTGGCTGCCGGCCGGCACCCTGCAGACACCTCATACAACAATATATCACTCTCGCACGACCTGCAGTGTTTCCATGGAACAGGCACTTTCTACCGCCGGCGGCTGGCGAGCGGCCGGGAGGCGTGGACCACCACTGACAGGGACGCGACGCACCGGCACCTCGTCCGGGCGGAGCCGGCGGCAGCGGTCGTCCACTGTGCCGCCGCACCCGGACCGGCAACAAGCGCTATGTAAAACCTTACAAAATCAACAACGCGAGCGGCGGGGACGGCCTGCGGCGGCGACCGGGCGGACCGGCCGACGCGCGGCCCGCGCCGCCCTCACCCCGGACCGATCTCCGACTTGAAGAGGATGTCGGACTTGTGGAAGGACGGACGGTGGCCGCCGCGCCGGCAGGCCTCCTCGGCTCGCGCGAAGTTGTTCTCTGACTTTGGCCTGGGTAGCCGGGCGAGCGCGCGTCCGATGGAGAGGTGGTGCAGACTGATGCTGTTCTGGTGCGGCTCCGACTCCTCCTCGGAGCTGGGCCCCTCAGGCTCCTGAACAGCGATAGCGCTCACCAGGGCACTCACTGTGCGACAGTCCGACTGCAGGTCCTCCCGGTTAGAGACGATGCTCGGGTTCTTGCCGATCTTGTTCAGTCTGTGGAGAAATAATTGATAATAGATAAGTTATTTTATATTGAATATCGTATCTACTGCACAATGCACATATGTACTTGCATGCGCTTTCTTTGCACGAGATAGCATAACCGCATTGAGTTCACGCTCTCTCCAAATTGACAGAGGAGATCCAGACGAGAAACCGTGCAGAGACGGTGGATATAAGGCAGAGAGACACAAGAGATGATGGAGCGACGGATGCGAGACGTTGGGAAGACGGAGGAGACGGAGGAGAGACAGTGGAGAGATGGAGGAGAGATAGTGTGGAGATGGAGGAGAGACTGTAGATAGATGGTGGAGACTGGAGAGACGGGGAGAGACGGAGGAGACGGAGGAGACGGAGGAGGGATGGAGGAGAGACGGAGGAGAGATGGTCCTGGTCGTTGATTTAGAGTAGTAGTTCTCAGCGTTAGGTGTGGTTACCCCCTCAGCGTTAGGTGTGGTTACCCCCCCCCCCCATATTGTGCAGACTACAGTGTTCAGCTTCAAGCTATGCGGTACAGCATAACTTCAGGCGTTCACTACTAGTGCCATCTAGGGACAGGAATATAAGTGGACTTGTGTGCTGTTGCCCCTAGTAAAAGCAGTGTTGCCCAGCGTCTAACAAGTCAACACGTAAATCGCAACACAAAGCCGATCATCATTTAGCACTTATTGGTTTGATACTCTTTGCGACAATTTGGTGACAATAAAGCAGAAACTGGGTACCCCAAGTAGATGTATAGGAAGATGTAGGTAGGTATAAGTACACGAAGTAAATGGATGCGCGGTGTGCACCACCATCAAACGCATCAGCAATAATTGCAATAATTTCTTACTAAACTTAACTGCTCCATTATCATTACCCCGTCCGAAGACTCCATTACCCGCGGTGGAGTAATACCACCCTATTTTAGAATCACTGATCTAGAGGAAGCAAAAATCGAAGGATCGTTTAGTGACGGCTCTCGTGCTTACACCGCGATATATAAACACGTCCCCGTCAGGAAAGATGGAGGCACTGGCGGATCCAGCATCTCTCCGTGGGGGCGGCATCTTATTGTGGCAAAAAGGTACCCCATTGTTTTATCCGCGGATTTGGACCGGTCCCCTTATTTTGGTATTCGAGCTTAAGAAATTCACTTTAAAAAATGTGTGGATTACAATTTCTTCGATTTTTTTTTGTATGGGGGTGGGTGGGGTGGGGGTGGGGGTACAACAAACAAAATTTCACAAATCCGAGAAAGCCATTTTGACGAAAATGTAATTTCTTTTCTTTTAACTTTTTTATTTGCAATTTGCTTCAAAACTCTGTTTTTACGATTTTGGCAAACATTTATCGTTTTTCCACCAAAAATAACATGACATGACGTCATTATCTCCCACCATGCTCCATACATTTCCTTGCAATTTGGTGAGAAGACGTAGAATTGATGCAGCATAAGGTACGACAAGTTTTACTTTTATATCTATCATGGTTTTAAAGTTATTGAGAAACTTCGGGAGGGGAAGATTCTGCCCCCCCCCCCCAGCGGGGCGCGGGTTAAGTGTTACTGGAGCTGCTTGAATTGCATCAGGTGCGCTGTTTTGTCTATCATTGAAAGAAAGGGATACATACAAACTTCAAATTCGATCACTCCTGAAAAAACTTCCGTTTTCATGACGTTTTCTCCTCAGATCATTGTTTTTCACGTTCAGTGCATTGCACGCGCGGGGGGGGGGGGGGGGGGGGGAGGGAGGGAAGAGGTATACTTGTATTGAATGCCCCCCCCCCCCAGAAGATTCCTGGGGTGGGGAGGGTATTTGCCGCTGATCCCCCTGGATTCGCCAGTGGATGGAGGAGGTGAGTGGGAGAGCACGCATTTCTCCTTTACTCTGAGATTACTGAAGCAGAACTGATAGCGATAAAGCCGGAACTGGTGTCACCCCATAATTTTACACCGAAAGCGATCACAAACAGGAGTATCATTAATCACCAAAATGGTGTTCTTTTTCCTCCGCATGCTCCCGTTTCTGAGGCTGGCAGTCCCTTGAGAAATGACACCGGGAAATGCTTCGGGGAAAATGTGTAGCGACTTTTACAGCGAGTCTCTGCTTTTCGAGGCCCGTTTTCGTCGCAGCGCGTTGTCGAGGTTTTCAGTAAATTTGTAAGGCACAAAACTGCAGCAGGTGACTGATGGCGTTTGCGCCAGCGGAAACGCGATTAGTCATGTATAGACCCCGAGCGCTCCAGACCTTCCTTCGCGCTCCAGACCTTCCTTCTGCCCGCCACCTGCTGTATAATGTATATATCACCAAGGTGGCGCCGCTACCTATACCGGTCAAGGGCAAGGCAACAGTATGTATGTTGTATGTATGTATTTAGGTGCTTCCTAGCAACCACGTCGTGGTTGTGACTTTTCTAGAAACCACGTCGTGGTTGTGGCTTTATTAGCAACCACGTCGATGAACATGTAATACACAAATGTTTACAACTAGGCCTAGAATAGCATACGACACATTTCGACACAAGTTAACATTTACCTGCTTGACAGGTGGATAGGTCAGGGCAGGTTTACAGGCAGGCAGGAGTGAGTCGTATCGGGTCAGATCAGGTCGGGTCATGTCTGTTGAGGTCGGGTCTGGTCGGAATATGGCGGGGTGGGCCATGTTGCGGTATGCCAGGTCAGCTCAGGTAAGCTCAGATCAGGTCAGGTCAGGTCAGATCAGGCTCATATCAGGTCAGCTCAGATCAGGTCAGGTCAGGTCAGCGCAGGTCGCGGCAGCTCAGATCAGGTCAGGTCAGATCAGGTCAGGTCAGGTCAGCTCAGATCAGGTCAGGTCAGCTCAGATCAGGTCAGCTCAGATCAAGTCAACCCAGATCAGGTCAGGCCAGCTCAGGTCGAGTCAGCTCAGATCAGGTCAGCTCAGCTCAGGTCAGCTCAGGTCGCGTCAGCTCAGATCAGGTCAGGTCAGCTCATATCAGGTTAGCTTAGGTCACGTCAGCTCAGATCAGGTCAGTTCAGATCAGGTCAGCTCAGATCAGGTCAGCTCAGGTCAGCTCAGATCAGGTCAGGTCAGGTCAGGTCAGGTCAGGTCAGCTCAGGTCAGCTCAGATCAGGCAGGTCAGCTCATATCAGCTCAGATCAGGTCAACTCAGATCAGGTCAGATCAGGTCATGCCAGCTCAGATCAGGTCAGGTCAGCTCAGGTCAGCTCAGATCAGGTCAGCTCAGATCAGGTCAGCTCAGATCAGGTCAACTCAGATCAGGTCAGCTCAGATCAGGTCAGGTCAGCTTATATCGCGTCAGCTCAGATCAGGTCAGGTCAGCTCAGGTCAGCTAATATCAGATAAGGTCAGCCAAGGTCGCGTCAGCTCATATCAGGTCAGGTCAGATCCAGTCAGCTCAGATCAGCTCAGATCAGGTCAGGTCAGGTCAGGTCAGATCAGATCAGGTCAGATCAGGTCAGGTCAGCTCAAATCGCGTCAGCTCAGATCAGGTAAGGTCAGGTCAGGTCAGGTCAGGTCAGGTCAGGTCAGGTCAGCTCAGGTCGGATCAGCTCAGATAAGGTCAAGCCAGGTCAGCTCAAGTCAGGTCAGGTCAGCTCAGATCATGTCAGCTCAGGACGCGTCAGCTCAGATCAGGTCAGGTCATCTCAGATCAGGTCAGATTAGGTCAGATCAGGTCAGGTCAGCTCAGGTGGCGTCAGCTCGGATCAGGTCAGCTCAGATCAGTTCAGATCAGGTCAGGTCAGATCAGGTCATATCAGGTCAGGTCCGCTCAGGTCGCGTCAGCTCAGATCAGGTCAGGTCAGCTCAGATCAGGTCAGCTAAGGTCGCTTCAGCTCAGATCAGGTCATTTCATCTCGGGTCAGGTCAGCTCAGATCGCGTCAGCTCAGATCAGGACAGTCAGCTCAGGTCAGCTCATATCAGATGTCAGTTAAGGTCGCGTCAGCTCAGATCAGGTCAGGTCAGATCAGCTCAGCCCAGTTCAGGTCAGGTCAGGTCAGATCAGGTCAGGTCAGCTCAGATCAGATCAGGTCAGGTCAGGTCAGATCAGGTCAGATCAGATCAGATCAGGTCAGGTAAGGTCAGCTCAGGTCGCGTCAGTCAGATCAGGTCAAGTCAGGTCAGCTCAGCTCAGCTCAGGTCAGCTCAGATCAAGTCAGGTCAGGTCAGCTCAGCTCAGATCAGGCCAACTCAGATCAGGTCAGCTCAGATCAGGTCAGGTCAGCTCAGGTCGCGTCAGCTCAGATCAGGTCAGCTAAGTTCAGATCAGCTCAGGTCAGGTCAGATCAGATCAGGTCAGGTCAGCTCAAGTCGCGTCAGCTCAGATCAGGTCAAGTCAGCTCAGCTCAGCTAAAATCAGGTCAGATCAGGTCAGGCCAGATCAGGTCAGTTAAGGGCACGTCAGCTCAGATCAGGTCAGGTCAGCACATGTCAGGTCAGCTCGGGTCGGGTCAGCTCAGATCAGCTCAGATCAGGTCAGGTCAGCTCAGGTCAGCTCATATCAGATCAGGTCAGCTAAGGTCGCGTCAGCTCAGATCAGGTCAGGTCAGATCAGGTCAGATCAGGTCAGCTCAGGTCAGGTCAGCTCAGATCAGGTCAGGTCAGATCAGGTCAGGTCAGATCATATCAGATCAGGTCATGTCAGGTTAGCTCTGGTCGAGTCAGCTCATATCAGGGCAAGTCAGGTCAGGTCAGTTAAGGTCGCATCATCTCAGGTCAGCTCAGCTCAGGTCAGTTCAGCTCATGTCAGGTCAGGTCAGCTCAGGTCAACTCAGATCAGGTCAGCTCAGGTCAGGTCAGGTCAGGTCAGGTCATATCAGGTCAGGTCAGCTCAGGTCAGGTCAGGTCAGATCAGGTCAGGTCAGGTCAGATCCGGTCAGCTCAGGTCAGGTCAGGTCAGATCAGCTCAGATCAGGTCAGCTCAGATCAGGTCAGCTCAGATCAGGTCAGGTCAGATCAGATCAGGTCATGTCAGGTTAGCTCTGGTAGAGTCAGCTCACATCAGGGCAAGTCAGGTCAGGTCAGCTAAGGTCGCATCATCTCAGGTCAGCTCAGCTCAGGTCAGCTCAGCTCAGATCAGGTCAGGTCAGCTCAGGTCAACTCAGATCAGGTCAGCTCAGGTCAGGTCAGATCAGGTCAGATCAGGTCAGATCAGGTCAGATCAGGTCAGATCAGGTCAGATCAGGTCAGATCAGGTCAGCTCATATCAGGTCAGGTCAGATCAGGTCAGGTCAGCTTAGGTCAGCTCAGATCAGGCCAGCTCAGATCAGGTCAGGTCAGGTCAGGTCAGGTCAGGTCAGGCCAGCTCAGGTCAGGTCAGGTCAGGTCAGCTCAGGTCAGGCCAGGCGCTCACCTCTCTGCGGCTACGCTCTCCATGGTGCGTCGCATCAGCGGGTAGCTGTCCAACACGGCGTTGAAGTGCTCCACGGACAGGGAGAAGAGGTTGCAGTACGTCTCCGCCCGCACACTGGCCACCCGCCGCGCGTTGGTCAGCAGACAGATCTCGCCGAAGTAGGAGCCGTCGCTGAGCGAGGTGGCCACCTCCCCGTTTATGGTGATGTCCACTATCCCCTCCTGGATGAAGAACATCTTGTTGCCGATGGTGCCTTCCTTGATGATGATGTCGCCTGGAGCGGAGCCAATGCAGACGTGAAGGCGGTGATATTCAGTCATGGCATGCAATACGTGGTCAGTTTCGTTTATGTGCATTGTCTATTCTTGTTTGGTTCCATAGTGATGCTGATAAGTCCGCAATATGTTGTCCAAGGCACATTTTTACGACACACTGTACTACACGAGTTTTAGTTCGATACACGATATCTTCAGCTCAGAAGGAAAAACAATAACACTTTCATCAAATGTGAAAATATATTAATCTCTGAAAGCAGCCAATGATCTTCGACAGAGGTACGTACCCATACACATTCGATGGTCGTTCGTGAAGCAGAAACGTGCACCGTGCATAAATGCATCTGCATCCGACGACAAACGACTCCCCCTGTGACATGCACAGGACATGCACAGCGCACACAGTGCACACAGCCGAACACCTCACTCTCACAACCATGACGACAGCAGCATGGGAAGCAAGCAACCGGGAATCAACAAGCACCGCATGCAATGTATAATATAATATCTTAAAATCGTGCCTCGAAGCTGTTTAAATTATTGTATGATACCACAATGAACTCCAAGATCGTTAGTAGGCTGGTAAATTTAATGATTTTCAGCAAAATAGCAATACAAAGAAGCGCGACTTATTATTTATTCCCACTCCGGTACATCAAATAACAGGAACCACAACTTGATCACATATGCCTGCTCAAGATGTCCCAGAACACATGGTGGGATTGCAATGCAGGTTGGAATACAATAGCAAGTAGAGAAGCATAACGACTTTGGAGTACGCATGCATGCTCTGCATGTAGTTGGTATTGATATGCAAATTCACGGCGTCGTCACCGGCAGGTGTACCTGCCCGGACCCACGATTAAAACAAAAACAGACTGGATGCGGAGAGAAGGTGCAAAACCCCATGCAACTCCATGTCGCGCAAAAAACACCATCCCGCAATGCTCGCACCTCTTATATCTAAGTTTGGTTAAATGTACACAAATCATTTATTCAATTCGTATGTTTTAGGGACACCCATGCTGAACTAATAGCCCAAGTACGTTGACCAGCCACCTTTTAGCTGTCGATGAGATGAGAACCTTTCGTTGTATCACCCCATCGGGGGTGTCGTAAAGCTTCTACAAACCCAATCCTAAATATACAATGTTACTGCTTGAATCACTGACCTCGTCAAAGAATAAACTGCAATGAAATGATATGCCATTCTTTAAAACATATGAGTTCAAAATTAAATTCGGGAATCTGATACAGAACAAACAGGCGATGTATACGTAACTGAACGTTGATTATATATATATATATATATATATATATATATATATATATATATATATATATATATATATATATATATATATATATATATATATATATATATATATATATATATATCACGACTTCGCCTGTTATCACGACTTCGCCTGTTATTGGAGTCTTGCTCTGTTGGCGATCAATAAAATAAATAAAAATATATATTATACCCTCATATATTCTTGTTTAAAAGACATCATCCTAAACTGCGCGTTCAGTGACATATAGCTTGCCGTCACGCACTTGTGGGGAGAATACTATGCAGAGAAACAAACGACCAGTGCACAGTTTTTCATTCCACCTGCCTCGCCACTTGGAGACGCGCCCTGCCGCAGACTGAGTGCCAATGAGTGAGCATCAGCTGCAATTTAATTCGTGTTCTCGGCATTCACTCATACTAATAGGCCAAGTGTTATTCTGGAAGCGATGCTTCATTGACGTTACTTTATTAATCATAATATGTCACCCAGCCTTGAAAAAACGTGGATGCCATTCTACCATAGTGCTCAACAACACATACAACAGTTCCTAAAGCGTTGCACTGTCTTCAAATTTTGATAATCTTTACCTTGGTCTGACATTTTGTGTTGGCTTCTATTTTATAAATCGTCACACAGTGACATATCGCACAGTTATCAGACATCTGGCTATATATTAAAGCGTTATATATTTCCCAGCGAAAGGCGTTGCCCAGTAAAACTGTCCCATTAACCGCGAAATATGTCCTACCTTCTGCTGTAATATAGCCGACGCTCCAAAGTTATTCAGCTGGCTCTGTATTTAGTGTTCAGCGTTTGAGGTGGCTGATGTTATCTGGCCGGAGAATTCGAAAGCCGCCCGCAATTTTTCCTCAGCGCTTCGACTAGGACTTCATCACAGTTGGTGGCTCGGTAATACGGTAAAGCACACATAGACTTTCCACCAACGATCTCGCCAGCACGTTCTCACCTCAGCAAGATATCCCGTCTCTAGGTAAGCCCCTAACTGACCAAGCTCGCGATACACCGTTTCTCTGACCGCTCCGAACTAGCCAGCAGCGTGCAGCCACCGGCCTCTGCCCCCTCCAGTGGCGGCGGCGGCCACCGGACCGGTCTGGGCCCTGTCTCACTCACTCCCGACAGCGCAGTCCGGCGCGTGTCGGGCCATGCTCAGTTGCGCCCGGACCGCTGACTACTCTAGACAAGACAGACATAAGGCACGCGCGGCAGCGATGCTGCTATTCAGCTGTCCGGGCGCCACTAAGCGGTTAGCAGTCGGCCCGCGCGCGCCAGCCGCGATGCGCTCTAACCTGGCTGGAACACTTCATACGCCAGCTTGGTGACCACGTCGGTGACAAACTGAGGGTCGGCGTTGGCAAAGAACGGCACCGAGGCCACCAGCGCCCGGCAGTTATAGTTGATGACGTCCTGGCCGGCAGGAGGGGGCGTTAACGATGGTGAGGAAGAACTGGAGCTGGAGGGATACAGGAGTCGGAGTCGGACTGGAGTTATTGGACACTGAAGTCGACAGGAGGGGGCGTTAACGATGGTGAGGAAGAACTGGAGCTGGAGGGATACAGGAGTCGGAGTCGGACTGGAGTCACTGGACACTGGAGTCGACAGGAGGGGGCGTTAACGATGGTGAGGAAGAACTGGAGCTGGAGGGATACAGGAGTCGGAGTCGGACTGGAGTTATTGGACACTGAAGTCGACAGGAGGGGGCGTTAACGATGGTGAGGAAGAACTGGAGCTGGAGGGATACAGGAGTCGGAGTCGGACTGGAGTTATTGGACACTGAAGTCGACAGGAGGGGGCGTTAACGATGGTGAGGAAGAACTGGAGCTGGAGGGATACAGGAGTCGGAGTCGGACTGGAGTTATTGGACACTGAAGTCGACAGGAGGGGGCGTTAACGATGGTGAGGAAGAACTGGAGCTGGAGGGATACAGGAGTCGGAGTCGGACTGGAGTTATTGGACACTGAAGTCGACAGGAGGGGGCGTTAACGATGGTGAGGAAGAACTGGAGCTGGAGGGATACAGGAGTCGGAGTCGGACTGGAGTTATTGGACACTGAAGTCGACAGGAGGGGACAGAAATGGGAGCCGTATGCGACTGGAGACGGGGCAGCGAAACGCCGAAAATGGCAGACAAGAGACTGGAGATCGGTGGACCAGATCCAAAAGCAGAGGCATTGGGAATTTAAAGAGATAATTTATGATACTATGGAAGGCAAGGCAAATCCGACAATGTGGATACACTCACATTGGATGAAAAGTGTAATTTCTTGAGCACTTAATCCTGAATGCGACCAAAGGACTCCTGTATTCCTAGCCTAAGCTGTTCTATGCTGTGCTGTTGTCACCTAACCACATCGAGAAAACCACAAGCCGCCCACCAACACAAAGAACAGTCGGTGTGCTGTGGCCTGGCGAGCGTCGGTTGCGGTCTGGCCGCGAGGCTGGGGGTGTCAGTGACAGGGGGGCAGAGTACACCAGGGTACAGTCAGCCGGCCTGCGGGCACGTGATCTGGGCACGACGAAAGCGGTGACTGCAGAGGAGCCGACCCGGCCCGGCGCGCAGTGCTGAACATGCTGAGTCGGCCAGGCCTGCTGAGAGAGGGGGAGAGAGAGAGAGAGACAGACGGGGACACGTGCGCCGCCGCGCAGGTGACGGGACCGCACCTGGCTGGAACACCTCGTATTTCAGCTTAGTCACCACCTCGGCCACAAACGTCTGGTGCGCGTTCATGAAGAACGGCACCGACTCCACCAGGTTGCGGCAGTTGTGGGTACAGACCTCCTGAGCACGGGACACGCACGAGCTGCCGTCAGTTTCCGACCAGCAGCGGAAGCAGTAACGTCTACTACAAATATAAAGGCCCATTTTTCGGCCTTTTCTGCGCCTCTCGTAGCGCAATCTATTGATTTCAAAGTGAAATGAGCGCAACTATCGGCGACGGTCTTACATCGCTCTTACGTTATACATCAGTAACGTCCTCCAATTTATAATCAGCTTTTTGGTACCAAATGAATGCAAAATGTAAATATCCAGTAATATTATTGAGCATGACAATTACTCATGATAGTTTCCAAGATGTCATGCAAAACCCACGTTATAATTGTACACTGTTGCTAAATACATCCATAAAATAATTGTATTGCCTTGATCTAATGTTGGATGTTTTAACATAGTATCGAAAACGGCTTACGGCACTTGCGGCTAAACGGCACTTTCATTTTTCAGCCTCGTCACCTTTCGGTGGTGAGCCAGCTTGCACTTACTTGTCTTGCACACAGCTGCCTGCTTTGTGACAGAAAGATAGTTCGCAAAATGTCTCCCCAATTTATAGTGCAAACCACACCGTCACATTCAATTTTGCTTTGATTTTGCGTGGAACTGTGCGAGTGTACCATTTTTATGAAAAAATATCAACTTGCTCATTCCGCACGTTTGTGACCCATTGTTCCACGTCTGAGTTGCGCCCGGACCGCGGACTACTCTAGACAAGACAGACATACTTCGACTACTAGCTAGCTCCCACCAGCTACTAGCAGCTCCCACCAGCTGCCGCGCGTGACAAAAACATTACGCTCGCAAGAGGTGGTAGACATGGAAAACCGAGGAGGCTTAAATATACGATAACTTTATATATTCAACCTGCTAACTCAAATAAACGTTTCATGCAATGCTAAGACAGCACATGAGTTGTGGCAATAATGATCATACTAATTTTGTTATAATAGTTATTCTTCAGGATCCTTGTACATACCTGGGTGCTGAATATATCAAGGGAAGCATTCTTATATATCCACGCTTAGCACCATTAGGATAGACTGTTTAGGATAAATGATTAGGAATGGATATTGGAGATAACGCCTTCTTGATACTTCTTTTCGTGATTGGAGATTCAGCAACAACATCTCACTCGTATACAGCAAGTTCAACTCCCCATTTCTAGTGAGCTGACGGCTGCGAAGTTTTTGGAATTCTACATCATTATAAACCACGTCTGCTCTGAACCTAAGCTTTTCTTTGACTCAATCTGATCATGTTACACCGTTTATCCACCTACCAACTCTGCCCTGACTGAACAGCGACGTACAAACGTGACGACTCGTACAGCACTGGTCACCTCACGAACACAGAGAATGAGAGAGTAAACGGCGATGGCCGAAGATTGAATACAGCTTAGCTACTCAATGTTGCACATCAAGAGTATCGGAATGTTGTGCCCAGCGGCTCTAGCGCCGGCGGGGAGAGGGTCGCACCCTGAACA
>JAXIVJ010001224.1:0-47500 GCA_036785665.1 Chirona hameri
CCAGTGATCTAGGGTCAGGTCAATTTCGTGACCTCCCCATTATAAGCAATAGGGTAAAATTTAAAAGCTTCATATTTCGAATATATCAGTCCAATTTCTTCTGGATAGTGTTAAAATAGGGTATTATTGATGATAAAAATGTAAATTTTGTCCAATGACCCCTAATGGGTCATTTAAGGTCATCTGAGATCACCTGTGATCACCATCACTTTTTTGCATATAACTCTCGAAATAATCAATATAGAGACATAACACTGACACTAATGTGTTTGTCTTGTCAAGACGCGTCGATTGACATTAATTTTGACCTATTTTGGTCACCAAAATCATTTGGTCAGTTGGTCATCCGAGATGCACCCGTGATCACATTCACTTTGTTGTTTATAACTCTCAAAATAATCAAGTTAGAGACATGAAACTGCCACCAATGTGTTTGTCTAGTCAAGACGCGTCGACAGGCATGTAACTTGACCTATTTTCGTAACCATTTGACCTTGAAATGAGGTAAATTTTTTGTTAATTTATTTTTTTACCTCACAAGTCACATTTACCTTATAAGTTAACCTTATAAGTCACAAAGTACATCATTCGAAGTGCGTTGACGTTGAAGTGCGTTGCCTTTTTTGTATGTATCTGATTCTACATTCTTAATTTATATAAAATAATTACATTTCATCCAAATAATAGGTTATATTTATAACATCTCCTGCGCCACTATTGTGCCAAGTAGCAAACAAAAACAAAATGGTTGTTCTTGTGAACTTAGGTATCAATATTGTGTAGTCAACCCGACAATGTATACAAATAGTAAAATGTATAATTTATCCAACAAATAATAATATGAGCACATATCACTTCATATCAACTCACCTGAACCCCACTTCTCGATGGCAGATCGGACATTCACAATGGCGGTCTTCTGCTGCAATGGCGCCGAAAATTGTTTATAGTGCTGTGATATTATAATGACTTTCATTAAATGATATCACATATTTGCGATGAAATTCAACGTCTTTTTACATAATAAATTATAAAAACATGATTCATAGTAAATGCATTCATATCATTGTAATAATCGTGCTCTTGCCCCATTCATGCACCACACATCACTATATTCTCCCAAGTCAAACACAAACGTCGACGCACTTGACATAACACACTTCACACACGTGTGTTTAAAAAATCAAGTTTTTCGTGACAACCGAGGTTTCTCTAGAAATTTGGTCACGTGACAAAAGACGGTCAGAAAACGCATCCTAATTGGTAAAAAAAGCGAGGACATGACCACGTCCTCGCTTTATTTTTAGGTCCTCGGTAGCCCGTCGTGTATTCATAATTTGTCCTCGGTTATGACGAATTGTACACCCACACACACACACACACACACACACACACACACACACACACACCCACCCACCCACACACCCACACACCCACACACCCACACACCCACACACCCACACACATACACACACACACACACACACACACACACACACACACACACACACACACACACACACACACACACACACACACACACACACACACACACACACACACACACACACACACACACACACACACACACACACACACACACACACACACACACACACACACACACACACACACACACACACACACACACACACACACACACACACACACACACACACACACACACACACACACACACACACACACACACACACACACACACACACACACACACACACACACACACACACACACACACACACACACACACACACACACACACACACACACACACACACACACACACACACACACACACACACACACACACACACACACACACACACACACACACACACACACACACACACACACACACACACACACACACACACACACACACACACACACACACACACACACACACACACACACACACACACACACACACACACACACACACACACACACACACACACACACACACACACACACACACACACACACACACACACACACACACACACACACACACACACACACACACACACACACACACACACACACACACACACACACACACACACACACACACACACACACACACACACACACACACACACACACACACACACACACACACACACACACACACACACACACACACACACACACACACACACACACACACACACACACACACACACACACACACACACACACACACACACACACACACACACACACACACACACACACACACACACACACACACACACACACACACACACACACACACACACACACACACACACACACACACACACACACACACACACACACACACACACACACACACACACACACACACACACACACACACACACACACACACACACACACACACACACACACACACCTACACACACACACACACACACACACACACACACACACACACACACACACACACACACACACACACACACACACACACACACACACACACACACACACACACACACACACACACACACACACACACACACACACACACACACACACACACACACACACACACACACACACACACACACACACACACACACACACACACACACACACACACACACACACACACACACACACACACACACACACACACACACACACAC
Source organism: Chirona hameri (assembly GCA_036785665.1). Classification (NCBI taxonomy): domain Eukaryota; kingdom Metazoa; phylum Arthropoda; class Thecostraca; order Balanomorpha; family Balanidae; genus Chirona; species Chirona hameri. Next base: position 2,676 of record JAXIVJ010001224.1, read on the forward strand.
ACACACACACACACACACACACACACACACACACACACACACACACACACACACACACACACACACACACACACACACACACACACACACACACACACACACACACACACACACACACACACACACACACACACACACACACACACACACACACACACACACACACACACACACACACACACACACACACACACACACACACACACACACACACACACACACACACACACACACACACACACACACACACACACACACACACACACACACACACACACACACACACACACACACACAGCGACACACTTACACTTGGATATACACTTGTGAAAAGGTGTTAGTATTGACCGAGCCGGGGTACCATCATTGCAGCAACGGGAGACTGTTGCCAGTCTCCCTGGCTCCGGCACCCCGCGCGACCTGGTTGTGGGATGTATTTAGCTGGGAGAAAAGTCCTAAATAATACAAAAAAGCAGCGCCTAACGCAAAGGGGAAAAACCTGCGCAGAGAGCCAAAATTGCGCTAGGCAAAAACAACTGTTATATTGGATTAACTAGTCGTGTTTGGTAAAGAAAATCGAAGTCCGAAGAGGAGGCCAATCAATTCCGGATAGTCATCACCTAACAGCGTTTGAAGATTTAATGTGATTCCATTGTGTCGCGTGTAATTAATAATTTGCTGGCTTTTGACATTGTGCACAGGGCAGTTAATAAGAACATGTTTAATTGTATATCGCTGATAACCTGGGCAGTGTTGGCAATTTAGGGGCGGAAGCTGATCGAGAATGTGATAATGTGTAATTTGCATGTGCCCGAGGCGGAGGCGCGATAATACTATTTCCTTTTCTCTACATTTATGATAGCTAGATATGAAATGTTTAACTTTTAGTTTGATTGGGTGCAGGTGCAAATGCGGAGCAGCGTCCCACTCGCGCTGGCGCAATATGTTAAATTGTTGATTTATGTAATTTAGAACGTCTGTTAGAGGGCTTGGAAGATGGTTTTCTGGAGTAGATTGTAAACTTAATTTCGCGAGTCTGTCGGCTTCCTCGTTTCCCGGGATACCGGCGTGTCCCGGGATCCAGAGGAATTTAATTGTGATTTGTTTGTTATGTAAATATTTGATGAGCTGTCGAAATTTGAAGATTATCGGGTTTCTGCAGTCACGAATCGAGGAAATGGCAAAGAGTGAGGCGGACGAATTTGTGCATATAACTACTTCTTTAAGTTTTTCAGTTTTAATATATACTAGATGGCCTGCATTGCGCGATGCGCAATCCCATATATGTCTACATCTACCTCAAATCCCTCTACATCTACCTCCACCTCGTCTCCCCCACCTTTACCTCTATATCTCCCTCTATATCTCCCCCTACCTCTACCTCTACCTCTACCTCTACCTCTACCTCTACCTCTACCTCTACCTCTACCTCTACCTCTACCTCTACCTCTACCTCTACCTCTACCTCTACCTCTACCTCTACCTCTACCTCTACCTCACCTCTACCTCTACCTCTACCTCTACCTCTACCTCTACCTCTACCTCTACCTCTACCTCTACCTCTACCTCTACCTCTACCTCTACCTCTACCTCTACCTCTACCTCTACCTCTACCTCTACCTCTACCTCTACCTCTACCTCTAACTCTACCCCTACCCCTACCCCTAACCCTACCCATACCCATTTCCCTACCCCGACCCTTAACCCTACCTCTACCCCTACCCCTACCCCTACCCCTACCCCTACCCCTACCCCTACCCCTACCCCTACCCCTACCCCTACCCCTACCCCTGCCCCTAACCATATCCCTATCCCAGACCCTACTCCTACTCCTACTCCTACTCCTACTCCTACTCCTACTCCTACTCCTACTCCTACTCCTACTCCTACTCCTACTCCTACTCCTACTCCTACTCCTACTCCTACTCCTACTCCTACTCCTACTCCTACTCCTACTCCTACTCCTACTCCTACTCCTACTCCTACTCCTACTCCTACTCCTACTCCTACTCTTACTCTTACTCTTACTCTTACTCCTACTCCTACTCCTACTCCTACTCCTACTCCTACTCCTACTCCTACTCCTACTCCTACTCCTACTCCTACTCTTACTCCTACTCTTACTCCTACTCCTACTCCTACTCCTACTCCTACTCCTACTCCTACTCCTACTCCTACTCCTACTCCTACTCCTACTCCTACTCCTACTCCTACTCCTACTCCTACTCCTACTCCTACTCCTACTCCTACTCCTACTCCTACTCCTACTCCTACTCCTACTCCTACTCCTACTCCTACTCCTACTCCTACTCCTACTCCTACTCCTACTCCTACTCCTACTCCTACTCCTACCCCTTCTACTCCTACTCCTATTCCTACTTCTACTTCTACTCCTACTCCTACTCCTACTCCATACTGCTACTTTTACTCCTACTCCTATTCCTACTCCTGTAGACCAGTACGGCGCCGTAGTTAGCGATGAACGTGCGAGCGCGAAATAAATGTTTGGTGAATTTCAACCCGATCGGGCAAGTAGTTCCTGAGATACAAAAAAGGTGCGCACGTGCGCACGTGCAGAGGCACCCCACCCATGACTTGTGGGTAGACGGCGGCGGAGGGGTCCTCAACCACACACCAAATTTGAACACATCGGCTCACCCATTCCTGAGATATAGAATAGGGGTGTGCACGTGCGCACGTGCAGAGGCACCCATCCCTGTCTTGTGAAAAACTGGCAGTTGAGAAGTCCCTAACCACACACCGAATTTGAACACAATCGGCTGAGCCATTCCTGATATATAGAATAGGGGTGAGTACGTGCGCACGTGCAGAGGCACTCCACCCCTGACTTGTGGAAAGGCAACGACTGAGAGGTCCTTAACCACACACCAAATTAGAACGCAATCGGTTCAGCCCTTCCTGAGACATAAAATGTGGGTGTGCACGTGCGCACGTGCAGAGGCACCCCACCCCTGACTTGTGGTATATTGGCGGCTGATGGGTCCCTAACCACACACCAAATTTGCACACAATTGGCTCTGCCGTTGCAGAGCTTTTGCGAGAAAACACTATCAAACACCCCTCACGCGGCACGCGCCACGCGCAGTGGTAGTCACCCACATGAGTCGGCATTGGTCTCAAATTGGGTAGGATGGAAGGGGCTGCTCAGCAAAGAAGTCAGCTTGTCAATCGGACGTGTGGTTGCAGAGATATGCGCTTCTCAAAAGCGTCGCCACGGGTCGGGTCGGGTCGGGCCGCTCATATTCAGATTTTCCCATATACCACGGAAAGACGAGCGAGCGCTTCGCGCTCGCTCGTAATTACCCAGAATGCGCGATGCGCATTAATTGTCACGTCAGTATAATGTTCAACAGGTCAGTGAAGCGTTGACAGTTGTTTTTGGCCAGCATACATCATGCCTGGCTGACTTTCTTGTTGACGGCTACAGTAGAGAGCCTATTTGTAACAGGAGGGGGGCGGATTCCGCCACCCCCCTCATGTTTTTCGCAGATATCTCCAGAACGGCGGGGAGCAGGCTCATGAAATTTTGGGACTTTCCATGGAATTGAATACCGCATTTGGAGTTAAAATTTTGAGTTCTTAACCTGAACAGAGGCGGTTCCAGGGCACAGTTTTGGGTGGGTTCGGAGGCGACATTTGGCGAAAATAAGGAAATGCGATCTTGACGGTTTCTTCCTATCTTCCTTAAGTATGAAGGGGTTACATCGGTTTACGGTGATTGCAACAAGTGCAAATTAGTTGATGTTATTGAAATATTATAAAAATTGCATGGCAGAGGCGGTTTCAGGGGCTTGAAAAGGGGGGGGGGGGGTTCCAGGAAGTATTCAATGCTTGGCGGGAAGCTAATAGAGCGATGTAAGGGGCATTTATAGCTATCAAGATGTAAAAGATAACTTCTGCTTCCATTATTTGCATAATTTATTACATATAGAGTTTCAGGAGCGTGTTCAGGCACATGCAAAGGGGGGTGACTGACATGGTGATGACGATATGCCAGCGATAACGGCGCAATAAACGTTTAGCTTATAATGATATATGCACATATGAGGCCAGGAAAGGGGATAAAGTCATTTTTTGCAGAGGCGTGCTCAGGAATGGAAAAAGGGGGTCATATTATTGCAAGGAAACTAAGAGGCATGGGCGTACAATGACATAACATACTGCAGTTTTCGGATGAAACACGCACCACAGGCTACTCTACGAACGATTATAAGATAATAGGCGAGTCCAGGTAGGGTAAAAAGGGGGGTAAGCAATGTTAATTGAAGTTGTAAGTGAAATAGTCACTGTTGACTAGTTAGTATCATAATAGCGGATAATGTACTTATCAAAAGGTCTTGCGCCGCCCCAGTTTGTATTCTGGATACGCCTATGATGAAGTACAACATGCAAAAAGGAACTATCTACGATCAGTAACATATTGATAGTGCTGGGTAGCAACTTGTCTGCGGTTAATATATTTTCCCAATTTGACCTCCTTTTTCACTAACCTGGTACCACCTATGGCAAAAAATATGATTTATAAATGTTTTTCTAATGTCATAATCATATACCATTTCATTTATCAAAAAAATAACATAAAAAATGGTTTTATTACGCATTTACTTCACCCCCATATTGAGTGACCTGCACACGCCTATGATTTTTGAATTTTCAAACGTCACCGTTATATTTCAATTTCCAATTCAATCTCTATCCATTCCTATTGGTTGTGCTAAAATCGGTCCATAAACATGAAAGGTATGTTGGATCAAAAATACCACTAAAATTTGTCGTTTTTGCCCCCCTGTTGCCCCCCTATCCAAAATTTAGGTTTATTATTATTTAGAAATGTAGATCGTGTTGAGGGGAACCAAACAACCTTTCATTTTTGCAAATCGGACGGGTAGACCTCGAGATCTCCGGGGGGGGGGGGCGGAATCCGCCCCCCCCCCTGTTACAAATAGGGGTAGCCAGGAGCCTGTTACAAATAGGGTTAACACGCGCCCTGGGCCTCGTTTCATAAAGCTTTTGGCGTAACTTACGAAATGCGTGATTTACGCCATCAAAAGCTACGCACCGTAAACGAGTCCGTTTCACCAAGCTGCCGACGGAGTTGTTTACTCCGGCGCAGTTTGCGTTGCTGGCGTAAACAATCAAGGGTGTTTTACAAATTGAAGTGTATTGAAAGCATTATAATAAACATTTGTTTGTAATGCAATTATTGAAATTGGAATCATAAAAATATTAAAAAAATATTTGTAAAATAAATCATCCTAAAATATCGTTTCTGAGTAAATAAATAACAAATATTTTCTGGACCCAGGCGAAAGCCAATAGAGCTGCCATTATCGAGCCCACGTATCCGGTGTGAGAATTTAAAGCCCGCACGGATGTGGGTTTAGTGAAAAGCTCGCGTGATTCTCGTTTTTTGTTCTTATTTAATGAATACATTACTAGTAAATCAAATTAATAATACGCTTTCTATTGCATGTGAACAGTCATGGCGATAATGCCGATAGAACCACCAACAGAAATCCTCGTCTAAAAAATGAATCGGACATATTGCCACTTGCCAGCGCGCAACGCAAAACGATGCGAGACAGATTTACTTTATATATACATGTAATCTAGGCCCGGATCTAGGCAGAGGGGGCTGCCCCCCCCCCCCCCTCCCATGCGGGGATGAATCATGCGGATTTACTGATCTAATTGTGGTTAGTGTGAAACAGTCCAGTGTATAGATGGCAGCACATAAAACAGATGAGAAGCTAAGATGATGACAAGTCATGATGACACGTCATGATGACACGTCATGATGCCACGCCATGATGACACATCATGATGACACATCATGACATGTCATGATGACAGATGGCTTATCTAATAGGAAGTTCACTGACAACAAATTGATGTGTTCAGCCACTCCACCAAAACACACAAACTCAGACACTGACGCCTTTATTGATCAGCAGTCAGTATAGATGTCAGCAAAAGTGCCTTGAAAATTCCACAATTTGCCTTAATTCGGTGAAAACTCAATGATGATCTCATTCAACACACAGGTCCATGACAGCACATGTCTGCAAGGCCTCGCTCATAGCTTCAACTGTATCTTACATTGGCCTTACATCACAGTGTTGCTCCCAATATCCAGATTTGTTCAGCGTTCATCCACTCTTAACTGCAGCTTGGCATGAACAGACATTTTCCTACCAATTTCACTCACCAGCTGCAGACAACTGATAATGTTTGTTCCAGAAGAAGTAACTGTTCACTGGTCACATTGGTCACATTAGCGTTTGCAAGAGGCAATTGAATATGCTATAATAAATGGCAAGCATTCAGCATACCTATACAATAGGCTTGGTAAGTTTTGTGTGATGGGATTTTTGACATGACATCAACATTTTTGACATGACGTAGATGATTCTGGCTAAATATATTATTACTTGCTAAATCTATGAATAACTAATGATTGGAATCAAATGTTGAGGCACTAGCTGACTGAAATGAGATGTCTGAATTTTCAACTTTGACAACCACAGTTTACAAAAGTAATGGATAGGTTTAGGAATGTTGGTCATCATGCACCTATAGATGCATGGTGACCAAAATTTGGGAAGGTGTGTATCAGTGGGGAAGATTGCAGTGTCAACACATCTATGTCTCGCCACAGTATCTGCTGTAATGCCCAATGTGTGACGGTCATTAGTATTGAATTAGTAATCATATTAGTATTAGCACTGGCAATGCCAGAGAAATAAAACTAACCCCAGACTTGGCTTGCATTAGCATTTCCTGAGTATTGACATTGGTAAGGGTTAGTTACACCTTAATTTGCATGAGTTTTACCTTAGGGCAGGCTTAGCATTACATGATTATTACCTTAGTAAGGGTTAGTTTTGCTAGTAAGGGCCTGAGTGTTACTGTTGTGAGTTATGACAACTCACGTAAATACTCAGGCAAAACTCATCCTTGTTTGAGTTTTGCCTTGGTATATTGCATGATAAATACTAAATAAATGTGAGTTTTACTGAGTGAGTTTTGACAACTCAGGCAAGGCATGAAATGTGAGCATTTTTTCCAGTATACATGTTAACCTGGCCAATTCACAGCTTACCTAAAAAACATGAACTCATGAAAATAAAACAATGTGAACTGGTGAACTTGTATGTTTGTGGCTTAATTACCTGTGAGCCATGCCTGTGTCTCCCTGTATCATGGTCAATAAATGTTACATGTTATGTTCAAATTATTAGTGTGGCTAATGTACAAAAGAACCACAATACAAATAACCATGAAAAATCACCATAAGTAGGATACCCAACTGCCAGTCGGCATTACGCTATCACCTTGCTCACTACTACTGGTCAGAGAAGTCTTGTAAATCATGTTAATTAATTGAAAACAATGCTTGCCATCTATTACAACATTGCACAAATGATATGAGACTACAGTGAATTATAAATCAATTCTTACAAACACATGTATGTCATGAGGTGGTCCACATGGTATTTGAGACACTCAAATTCTTCAGAGATTCAACTAATACTTCAGTTTCTTGCTTCACATAAATATCTTGCTATGCTCTTGAAGTAAGTTTCAATGTAAAATCATCACACCAGCCTCTAACATCGCCGCCAGGCTCACAAAATATGCCATCAATGCAATCAAAACAACTTTCAAGGCCAACGGAGCACTAAAACAACGCAACAAATCCTTGCGTTGCTTTTTACCGAAAATCAAGGCCCTGAAATATTATTTGACATAAGCTACGCCCTTTTATGAAACGCAAATGCCGTAACTTACGAACAATTCGGTGCTTTGACGTAAATGAAGCGGCGTAGTTTCAATGGCGTAGCTTACGCCGTTTTTTTCTTTATGAAACGGAATTGGCGTAGGCTACGCCAAAATCGGCGTCAACTACGTAGGTTCGTAGGTTACGCCGCTTTATGAAACGAGGCCCTGGAGGGCCTCTGATAATTACACGCCCTGGAGGGGGGGGCGGATTTCGCCCCCCCCCCCTATGATCTCGAAAACCACACAACGTAGCGACAAGCGGGAAACGACGTTAGATAGCTCGAGACAAGCTCTTTCGAAAGTATTTCGTTAATTTTTTTTTAGGTCAATATTGAGGTCACCAGAGGTCATCAAGGGTCAGATTTTCAAGTTTTCAAGACTTCGGTTTGAACACCCCCAAATATCTCGGGAACTATGATAGTTAGCAGCAAACGGAAAAAAGCAAACGAAATTCATTGAAAAATACAATCGACATAGGTGTTCTCAGATTTGAGCTCAGGTCAATAGTTTAGGCTCCAAGAGGTCATCGAATGTCAAAAAGGTGATTTTGTTTTCAAAACTGTTTTCCCCAAATAACCTTTTACCTAATAAAGATAAAGCAATAATGTTTACGCCATCGCGTGTGTCTTGTCAAGGCGCTTCGAATCATATTCATGGTGAACGGGTTAGGTCAACTGATAAATTTGACCCAAGGTCAAGGTCAAGTGGTGACCCAAGTTGGTCATGTTGCATATTGGCAGACGTGTCTCGACGAGACAAACATATTGGTACCGTTTCTCTTCGCTATCTTCATTATGTCGATAGTTATTGATAAAACCGTGTTGGCGGTCTCAAAATTGACCTGACCTTAGGTCACCGATATTAGAAATCCGAGATAATTAATTGTTGGTATCTATGACCTTATGAAGTCCTGCAAGATTGAAACCGATCGGCTTAAAACTGTGGCTGTGGTACTACTGCAAACGTTTTGGAGTTGAGGTCATCACGTGACCTGGTCTGGTGACCTGACCTGATATGACCTGAGGCCAATAATTTTACATAATGCGGGAAGTTCATTTCTCAACAGGTGTACAAAAAAAACGGCGGCACTGCGCGCCGCCGTTTTTGCGCTATCCTCGAAAAACCGGAGGGGTGAGCGGATTTCGCCCCCCTCCAGGGCGCGTGTTAATATTCGAAACGCCCTAGACAATTAATCGAAAACGAAAACCATCGCCAACTGCACCTGCGGCTATATAGCTAATCACCGATAGATTATCAGATTGCGAACGAATCATATGGGAAACGCACTTAATATTATACATAAGGGACCCGCACTTAATCCATAAGGGATCCTCACTTAATCCACACGTGAACCGGTCTTAATACCTTACGTGAACTGTGCTTAAGTTATACGTGGGAACCGCTCTTAATTTGCACGGGGGAACCGCGCTTAAGATGCACGGGGAACTGCGCTTAAAATGCGCTTATGGCCGCTGGTGCAGTGGGCGGTGGTTTTCGTTTTGGATTAATTGTCTATGGCGTTTCGAATATTAAGACGGCTCTCTGTACTGTAGCCGTCAACAAGAAAGTCAACCAGGTATGATGTATGCTGGGAAAAGCAACTGCCAACGCTCCACTGACATGTTGAACATTATACTGACGTGACAATTAATGCGCATCGCGCATTCTGGGTAATTACGAGCGAAGCGCGAAGCGCTCGCTCGTCTTTCCGTGGTAAATGGGAAAAATCTGAATATGAGAATCTGAATATGGCCCGACGCGAACCGTGGCGACGCTTTTGAGAAGCGCATATCTCTGCAACCACACGTCCGATTGAAAAGCTGACTTCTTTGCTGAGCAGCCCCATCCAACCTACCCTATTTGAGACCAATGCCGACTCATGTGGGTGACTACCACTGCGCGTGGCGCGTGCCGCGTGAGGGGTGTTGAAAAGTGTTTTCTCGCACAAGCTCTGCAACGGCAGAGCCAATTGTTTGCAAATTTGGAGTGTGGTTAGGGACCCCTCAGCAGCCAATTTTCCACAAGTCAGGGGTGCGCACGTGCGCACGTGAACACCCACATTTTATGTCTCAGGAAGCGCTGAACCGATAGCGTTCTAATTTGATGTGTGGTTAAGAACCTCTCAGCCGTTGCCTTTCCACAAGTCAGGGGTGGAGTGCCTCTGCACGAGCGCACGTGTTCACCCCTTTTCTATATATCAGGAATGGCTGAGCCGATTGTGTTCAAATTTGGTGTGTGGTTAGGGACTTCTCAACTGCCAGTTTCTCACAAGTCAGGGGTGGGTGCCTCTGCACGTGCGCACGTGCACACCTCTATTCTATATCTCTGGAAAGGCTGAGCTGATGTATTCAAATTTGATGTGTGGTTAGGGACCCCTCCGCCGCCGCCTACCCACAAGTCATGGGTGGGGTGCCTCTGCACGTGCGCACGTGCGCACCTTTTTTGGATCTCAGGAACTGCTTGCCCGATCGGGTTGAAATTCACCAAGCATTTATTTCGCGCTCGCACGTTTATCGTCAACTACGGCGCCGTACTGGTCTACAGGAGTAGGAATAGGAGTAGGAGTACAAGTAGCAGTATGGAGTAGGAGTAGGAGTACGAGTAGAAGTAGGAGTAGGAGTAGGAGTAGGAGTAGGAGTAGGAGTAGGAGTAGGAGTAGGAGTAGGAGTAAGAGTAGAAGTAGAAGTAGAAGTAGAAGTAGAAGTAGGAGTAGGAGTAGGAGTAGGAGTAAAAGTAGAAGTAAAAGGGGTAGGAGTAGGAGTAGGAGTAGGAGTAGGAGTAGGAGTAGGAGTAGGAGTAGGAGTAGGAGTAGGGGCTGATATAGGGATATGGTTAGGGGCAGGGGTAGGGATAGGGGTAGGAGTATGTGTAGAGGTAGGGGTAAGGGTAGGGGTAGGGTAAGGGTAAGGGTAAGGGTAAGGGTAAGGGTAAGGGTAAGGGTAAGGGTATGGGTAAGGGTAAGGGTAAGGGTAAGGGTAAGGGTAAGGGAAGGGGTAAATGTAAAGGTAAAGGTACAGGTAGAGCTAGAGGTAGATGTAGATGTAAAGGTAAAAGTAGAGGTAGAGGTAGAGGTAGAGGTAGAGGTAGAGGTAGAGGTAGAGGTAGAGGTAGAGGTAGAGGTAGAGGTAGAGGTAGAGGTAGAGGTAGAGGTAGAGGTAGAGGTAGAGGTAGAGGTAGAGGTAGAGGTAGAGGTAGAGGTAGAGGTAGAGGTAGAGGTAGAGGTAGAGGTAGAGGTAGAGGTAGAGGTAGAGGTAGAGGTAGAGGTAGAGGTAGAGGTAGGGGGAGATATAGAGGGAGAGATAGAGGTAAAGGTGGAGGGAGACGAGGTGGAGTAGATGTAGAGGAATTTGAGGTAGATGTAGACATATATGGGATTGCGCATCGCGCAATTCAGGCCATCTAGATGGCCTGCATTGCGCGATGCGCAATCTCGTATTTTCCCCTGTATCCTGTATCCTGTATCCCGCATCCCGTATCCCGTATTCCATATCCCATATCCCATATCCCGTATCCCGTATCCCGTATCCCGTATCTCGTATCCCGTATCCAGTATACCATTCCCGTATCGCAGTTCCGTATCGCGTATCCCGTTCCAGTATCCCGTTCCCGTATCACGTTCCCGTATACCGTTCCCGTATCCCGTTCCCGTATCCCGTTCCCATATCCCGTTCCCGTATCCCGTTCCCGTATCCCGTTCCCGTATCTCGTTCCCGTATCCCGTTCCCGTATCCCGTTCCCGTATCCCGTTCCCGTATCCCGTTCCCGTATCCCGTATCCTGTTCCCGTATCCCGTTTCCGTATCCCGTTTCCGTATCCCGTTCCCGTATCCCGTTCCCGTATCCCGTTCCCGTATCCCGTATCCCGTTCCCGTATCCCGTTCCCGTATCCCGTTCCCGTATCCCGTTCCCGTATCCCGTTCCCGTATCCCGTTCCCGTATCCCGTTCCCGTATCCCGTTCCCGTATCCCGTTCCCGTATCCCGTTCCCGTATCCCGTTCCCGTATCCCGTTCCCGTTTCCCGTTCCCGTATCCCGTTCCCGTATCCCGTTCTCGTATCCCGTTCCCGTATCCCGTTCCCGTATCCCGTTCCCGTATCCCGTTCCCGTATCCCGTTCCCGTATCCCGTTCCCGTATCCCGTTCCCGTATCCCGTTCCCGTATCCCGTTCTCGTATCCCGTTCCCGTATCGGTAAATTTCAACCCGATCGGGCAAGTAGTTCCTGAGATACAAAAAAGGTGCGCACGTGCGCACGTGCAGAGGCACCCCACCCATGACTTGTGGGTAGGCGGCGGCGGAGGGTCCCTAGCCACCCACCAAATTTGAGAAAAAAAATGGCCGCTCATATTCAGATTTTCCCATATACCACGGAAAGACGTGTGAGCGCTTCGCGCTCGCTCGTAATTACCCAGAATGCGCAATGCGCATTAATTGTCACGTCAGTATAATGTTCAACATGTCCGTGAAGCGTTGACAGTTTTTGTCTCCAGCATACATCATGCCTGGTTGACTTTCTTGGTGACGGTTACAGTACAGAGAGCCGTCTTAATATTCGAAACGCCCTAGACAATTAATCCAAAACGAAAACCACCGCCCACTGCACCAGCGGCCGTATAGCTAAACACTGAGAGATTATAAGATTGCGAACGAACCATATGGGAAACGCACTTAATATTATCCATAAGGGATCCGCACTTAATTCATACGGGATCCGCACTTAATCCACACGTGAACCGGTCGTAATACCTTACGTGAACTGCGCTTAAGCTATACGTGGAAACCGCTCTTAATTTGCACGGGGGAACCGCGCTTAAGATGCACCGGGAACCGCGCTTAAGTTGCATGGGGGAACCGCGCTTAAGGAGCAATTCATCTCCCATAGATGAAAACTTTATGTTTGCTGATCGTTGGATGGGCAAGGCACGTGACACACTGATGCCAAGTGCGTTTTTCGAATCTCAAATATCGCAGCTCCTCACTTGAAACGCTCGGAATTGCCAGCCAACAAAGTGAGCCGAGAGCTCGTGCCGGCTCTGACGGCAGCGGCCGCGGCCCAAAAGCGGCAGAGATGCACCGCTCACGAGCGCAGCGGCCGTCGCACATGGCCGAAAATTTAATACACAAAATGGATGCACCGGCCCGAGGTGGTGTGAAAAAATGGCCGTCGCAGCTCTCGCCGTTGCCGAGCAGCGGCCCGCCAAAGGGAACTGACATCACATACATACATACATACATACATACATACATACGAACGTTCTGACTTTAATAAGAGTAACTAGATGGCCTGCATTGCGCGATGCGCAATCCCGTATTGTTCCTTGTATCCCGCATCCCGTATCACGTATCCCGTATCCCGTATCCCGTATTTCGTATCCAGTATCCCGTATCCTGCATCCCGTATCCTGCATCCCGTATCCTGCATCCCGTATCCTGCATCCCGTATCCTGCATCTCGTATCCCGTACCTCGTATCCCGTATCCCATATCCCGTATCCAGTATACCATTTCCGTATCGCGGTTCCGTATCGCGTATCCCGTTCCAGTATCCCGTTTCCGTATCCCGTTTCCGTATCCCGTTTCCGTATCCCGTTTCCGTATCCCGTTCCCGTATCCCGTTCCCGTATCCCGTTCCCGTATTCCGTTCCCGTATCCCGTTCCCGTATCCCGTATCCCGTATTCCGTATCCCGTTCCCGTATCCCGTTCCCGTATCCCGTTCCCGTATCCCGTTCCCGTATCCCGTTACCGTATCCCGTTCCCGTATCCCGTTCCCGTATCCCGTTCCCGTATCCCGTTCCCGTATCCCGTTCCCGTATCCCGTTCCCGTATCCCGTTCCCGTATCCCGTATCCCGTTCCCGTTTCCCATCCCGTTTCCCATCCCGTATCCCGTTCCCGTATCCCTTTCCCGTATCCCGTTTCCGTATCCCGTTCCCGTATCCCGTTCCCGTATCCCGTTCCCGTATCCCGTTCCCGTATCCCGCTCCCGTATCCCGTTCCCGTATCCCGTTCCCGTATCCCGTATCCTGTTCCCGTATCCCGTTTCCGTATCCCGTTTCCGTATCCCGTTTCCGTATCCCGTTTCCGTATCCCGTTTCCGTATCCCGTTTCTGTATCCCGTTCCCGTATCCCGTTCCCGTATCCCGTTCCCGTATCCCGTATCCCGTTCCCGTATCCTGTTCCCGTATCCCGTTCCCGTATCCCGTTCCCGTATCCCGTTCCCGTATCCCGTTCCCGTATCCCGTTCCCGTATCCCGTTCCCGTATCCCGTTCCCGTATCCCGTTCCCGTATCCCGTTCCCGTATCCCGTTCCCGTATCCCGTTCCCGTATCCCGTTCCCGTATCCCGTTCCCGTATCCCGTTCCCGTATCCCGTTCCCGTATCCCGTACCCCGTTCCCGTATCCCGTTCCCGTATCCCGTTCCCGTATCCCGTTCCCGTATCGGTAAATTTCAACCCGATCGGGCAAGTAGTTCCTGAGATACAAAAAAGGTGCGCACGTGCGCACGTGCAGAGGCACCCCAACCATGACTTGTGGGTAGGCGGCGGCGGAGGGGTCCCTAACCACCCACCAAATTTGAGAGAAAAAAATGGCCGCTCATATTCAGATTGTCCCATATACCACGGAAAGACGTGTGAGCGCTTCGCGCTCGCTCGTAATTACCCAGAATGCGCAATGCGCATTAATTGTCACGTCAGTGTAATGTTCAACATGTCCGTGAAGCGTTGACAGTTTTTTTCCAGCATACATCATGCCTGGTTGACTTTCTTGTTGACGGCTAGAGTGCAGAGAGCCGTCTTAATATTCGAAACGCCCTAGACAATTAATCCAAAACGAAAACCACCGCCCACTGCACCAGCGGCCGTATAGCTAAACACTGAGAGATTATAAGATTGCGAACGAATTATATGGGAAACGCACTTAATATTATCCATAAGGGATCCGCACTTAATCCATACGGGATCCGCACTTAATCCACACGTGAACCGGTCTTAATACCTTACGTGAACTGCGCTTAAGCTATACGTGGAAACCGCTTTTAATTTGCACGGGGGAACCGCGCTTAAGATGCACCGGGAACCGCGCTTAAGTTGCATGGGGGAGCCGCGCTTAAGAAGCAATTAATCTCCCATAGATGAAAACTTTATGTTTGCTGATCGTTGGATGGGCAAGGCACGTGACACACTGATGCCAAGTGCGTTTTTCGAATCTCAAATATCGCAGCTCCTCACTTGAAACGCTCGGAATTGCCAGCCAACAAAGTGAGCCGAGAGCTCGTGCCGGCTCTGACGGCAGCGGCCGCGGCCCAAAAGCGGCAGAGAAGCACCGCTCAAGAGCGCAGCGGCCGTCGCACAATTGCCGAAAATTTAATACACAAAATGGATGCACCGGCCCGAGGTGGTGTGAAAAAATGGCCGTCGCAGCTCTCGCCGTTGCCGAGCAGCGGCCCGCCAAAGGGAACTAACATCACATACATACATACATACATACATACGAACGTTCTGATTTTAATAATAGTAACTAGATGGCCTGCATTGCGCGATGCGCAATCCCGTATTGTTCCCTGTATCCCGTATCCAGTATCCCGCATCCCGTATCCCGTATTCCATATCTCGTATCCCGTATCCCGTATCCCGTATCCCGTATCCCGTATCCCGTATCCCGTATCCCGTATCCCGTATCCCGTATCCCGTATCCCAAATCCCGTATCCCGTATCCCGTATACCCCGTATCCCGTATACCGTATCTCGTATCCCGTATATCGTATATCGTATCCCGTATCCCGTATCACATATCCTGTATCCCGTATCCCGTATCTCGTATCCAGTATCCCGTATCCCGTATCCCGTATCCTGTATCCCGTATCCCGTATCCCGTATCCCGTATCCCGTATCCCGTATCCCGTATCCCATATCCCATATCCCGTATCCCGTATCCCGTATCCCGTATCCCATATACCATTCCCGTATCCCGTTCCCGTATCCCGTTCCCGTATCCCGTTCCCGTATCCCGTTCCCGTATCCCGTTCCCGTATCCCGTTCCCGTATCCCGTTCCCGTATCCCGTTCCCGTATCCCGTTCCCGTATCCCGTTCCCGTATCCCGTTCCCGTATACGTGCACGTGCGCACGTGTAGAGGCACCCATCCCTGACTTGTGAGAAACTGGCAGTTGAGAAGTCCCTAACCACACACCAAATTTGAACACAATCGGCTCAGCCATTCCTGATATATAGAGTAGGGGTGAGCACGTGCGCACGTGCAGAGGCACTCCACCCGTGACTTGTGGAAAGGCAACGGCTGAGAGGTCCCACACACCAAATTAGAACGCAATCGGTTCAGCCGCAGTTAATCCACACGTGAACCGGTCCTAGTACCTTACGTGAACTGCGCTTAAGCTATACGTGGGAACCGCTCTTAATTTGCACGGCGGAACCGCGCTTAAGATGCAACGGGAACCGCGCTTAAAATGCACGCGGGAACCGCGCTTAATTTGCATGGGGGAACCGCGCTTAAGTGGCAACTAATCTCTTAAAAAACTTTATTTTTGCTGATCGTTGGACGGGCAAGGCACGTGACTCACTGATGCCAAGTGCGTTTTTCGAATCTCAAATATCGCAGCTCCTCACTTGAAACGCTCGGAATTGCCAGCCAACAAAGTGAGCCGAGAGCTCGTGCCCGCTCTGACGGCAGCGGCCGCGGCCCAAAAGCGGCAGAGCCGCACCGCTCACGAACGCCACAGACGTCGCACATGGCCGAAAATTTAATACACAAAATGGATGCACCGGCCCGAGGTGGTGTGAAAAAATGGCCGTCGCAGCTCTCGCCGTTGCCGAGCAGTGGCCCGCCAAAGGGAACTGACATCACATACATACATACATACATACATACATACATACATACGAACGTTCTGATTTAAATAAGAGTAACTAGATGGCCTGCATTGCGCGATGCGCAATCCCATATATGTCTACATCTACCTCAAATCCCTCTACATCTACCTCCACCTCGTCTCCCTCTACATTTACCTCTATCTCTCCCTCTATATCTCCCCCTACCGCTACCTCTACCTTTATATTTACCCCTACCCTTACCCTAACTCTTACCCCTTGTGGGTAGGCGGCGGCGGAGGGGTCCCTAACCACACACCAAATTTGAACACAATCGGCTGAGCCATTCCTGATATATAGAATAGGGGTGAGCACGTGCGCACGTGCAGAGGCACTCCACCCCTAACTTGTGGAAAGGCAACGGCTGAGAGGTCCCACACACCAAATTAGAACGCAATCGGTTCAGCCGCACTTAATCCACACGTGAACCGGTCTTAATACCTTACGTGAACTGCGCTTAAGCTATACGTGGGAACCGCTCTTAATTTGCACGGCGGAACCGCGCTTAAGATGCACCGGGAACCGCGCTTAAAATGCACGCGGGAACCGCGCTTAAGTTGCATGGGGGAACCGCGCTTAAGTGGCAATTAATCTATTCAAAAACTTTATATTTGCTGATCGTTGGATGGGCAAGGCATGTGACTCACTGATGCTAAGTGCGTTTTTCGAATCTCAAATATCGCAGCTCCTCACTTGAAACGCTCGGAATTGCCAGCCAACAAAGTGAGCCGTGAGCTCGTGCCCGCTCTGACGGCAGCGGCCGCGGCCCAAAAGCGGCAGAGACGCACCACTCACGTGCGCCACATACGTCGCACATGGCCGAAAATGTAATACACAAAATGGATGCACCGGTCCGAGCTGGTGTGAAAAAATGGCCGTCGCAGCTGTCGCCGTTGCCGAGCAGCGGCCCGCCAAAGGAACTGACATCACATACATACATACATACATACATACATACATACGAACGTTTTGATTTTAATAAGAGTAACTAGATGGCCTGCATTGCGCGATGCCCAATCCCGTATTGTTCCCTGTATCCCGTATCACGTATCCCATATTCCGCATCCCGCATCCCGCATCCCGTATCCCGCATCCCGCATCCCGTATCCCGTATCCTGCATCCAGTATCCTGCATCCCGTATCCCATATCCCGTATACCGTATCCCGTATCCCGTATCCCGTATCTCGTATCCAGTATACCATCTCCGTATCGCGGTTCCGTTTCGCGTATCCCGTTCCAGTATCCCATTTCCGTATCCCATTTCTGTATCCCGTTCCCGTATCCCGTTCCCGTATCCCGTTCCCGTATCCCGTTCCCGTATCCCGTTCCCGTATCCCGTTTTCGTAACCCGTTCTCGTATCCCGTTCCCGTATCCCGTTCCCGTATCCCGTTCCCGTATCCCGTTCCCGTATCTCGTTCCCGTATCCCGTTCCCGTATCCTGTCCCGTATCCCGTTCCCGTATCCCGTTCCCGTATCCCGTTCCCGTATCTCGTTCCCGTATCCCGTTCCCGTATCCTGTCCCGTATCCCGTCCCGTATCCCGTTCCCGTATCCCGTTCCCGTATCGGTGAATTCAACCCGATCGGGCAAGTAGTTCCTGAGATACAAAAAAGGTGCGCACGTGCGCACGTGCAGAGGCACCCCACCCCACCCATGACTTGTGGGTAGGCGGCGGCGGAGGGGTCCCTAACCACACACCAAATTTGAACACAATCGGCTGAGCCATTCCTGATATATAGAATAGGGGTGAGCACGTGCGCACGTGCAGAGGCACTCCACCCCTGACTTGTGGAAAGGCAACGGCTGAGAGGTCCCACACACCAAATTAGAACGCAATCGGTTCAGCCGCACTTAATCCACACGTGAACCGGTCTTAATACCTTACGTGAACTGCGCTTAACCTATACGTGGGAACCGCTCTTAATTTGCACGGCGGAACCGCGCTTAAGATGCACCGAGAACCGCGCTTAAAATGCACGCGGGAACCGCGCTTAAGTTGCATGGGGGAACCGCGCTTAAGTGGCAATTAATCTATTCAAAAACTTTATTTTTGCTGATCGTTGGATGGGCAAGGCACGTGACCCACTGATGCCAAGTGCGTTTCTCGAATCTCAAATATCGCAGCTCCTCACTTGTAACGCTCGGAATTGCCAGCCACCAAAGTGAGCCGAGAGCTCGTGCCCGCTCTGACGGCAGCGGCCGCGGCCCAAAAGCGGCAGAGACGCACCGCTCACGAGCGCCACATACGTCGCACATGGCCGAAAATTTAATACACAAAATGGATGCACCGGTCGGAGCTGGTGTGAAAAAATGGCTGTCGCAGCTGTCGCCGTTGCCGAGCAGCGGCCCGCCAAAGGGAACGGAATCACATACATACATACATCCATACATAGTTTTTGATTTTAATAATAGGAACTAGATGGCCTGCATTGCGCGATGCGCAATCCCGTATTGTTCCCTGTATCCCTTATCCCGTATCCCGCATCCCGCATCCCGTATCCCGTATCCCGTATCCCGTATCCAGTATCCTGCATCCCGTATCCCGTATCCCATATCCCGTATCCCGTATCTCGTATCCCGTATTCCGTATCCCGTATCTCGTATCCAGTATACCATTTCCGTATCGCGGTTCCGTATCGCGTATCCCGTTCCGGTATCCAGTTTCCGTATCCCGTTCCCGTATCCCGTTCCCGTATCCCGTTCCCGTATTCCGTTTCCGTATCCCGTTCCCGTATCCCGTTCCCGTATCCCGTTCCCGTATCCCGTTCCCGTATCCCGTTCCCGTATCCCGTTCCCGTATCCCGTTCCCGTATCCCGTTCCCGTATCCCGTTCCCGTATCCCGTATCCCGTTCCCGTATCCCGTTCCCGTATCCCGTTCCCGTATCCCGTTCCCGTATCCCGTTCCCGTATCCCGTTCCCGTATCCCGTTCCCGTATCCCGTTCCCGTATACCGTTCCCGTATCCCGTTCCCGTATCCCGTATCCCGTTCCCGTATCCCGTTCCCGTATCCCGTTCCCGTATCACGTTCCCGTATCCCGTTCCCGTATCCCGTTCCCGTATCCCGTTCCCGTATCCCGTTCCCGTATCCCGTTCCCGTATCCCGTTCCCGTATCCCGTCCCGTATCCCTTCCCGTATCCAGTCCCGTATCCCGTCCCGTATCCCGTCCCGTATCCCGTCCCGTATCCCGTCCCGTATCCCGTCCCGTATCCCGTCCCGTATCCCGTTCCCGTATCGGTGAATTTCAACCCGATCGGGCAAGTAGTTCCTGAGATACAAAAAAGGTGCGCACGTGCGCACGTGCAGAGGCACCCCACCCCACCCATGACTTGTGGGTAGGCGGCGGCGGAGGGGTCCCTAACCACACACCAAATTTGAACACAATCGGCTGAGCCATTCCTGATATATAGAATAGGGGTGAGCACGTGCGTACGTGCAGAGGCACTCCACCCCTGACTTGTGGAAAGGCAACGGCTGAGAGGTCCCACACACCAAATTAGAACGCAATCGGTACAGCCGCACTTAATCCACACGTGAACCGGTCTTAATACCTTACGTGAACTGCGCTTAAGCTATACGTGGGAACCGCTCTTAATTTGCACGGCGGAACCGCGCTTAAGAGGCAACCGGGAACCGCGCTTAAAATGCACGCGGGAACCGCGCTTAAGTTACATGGGGGAACCGCGCTTAAGTGGCAATTAATCTATTGAAAAACTTTATTTTTGCTGATCGTCGGATGGGCAAGGCACGTGACACACTGATGCCAAGTGCGTTTTTCGAATCTCAAATATCGCAGCTCCTCACTTGAAACGCTCGGAATTGCCAGCCAACAAAGTGAGCCGAGAGCTCGTGCCCGCTCTGACGGCAGTGGCCGCGGCCCAAAAGCGGCAGAGACGCACCGCTCACGAGCGCCACGGTCGTCGCACATGGCCGAAAATGTAATACACAAAATGGATGCACCGGCCCGAGGTGGTGTGAAAAAATGGCCGTCGCAGCTCTCGCCGTTGCCGAGCAGCGGCCCGCCAAAGGGAACTGACATCACATACATACATACATCCATACATATTTTTTTTTGATTTTAATAAGAGTAATTAAGGTTAATACAATTGCTGATAATTCTGCTTGCTGTAAACACGCTATTTATGTCTGGGAGTCGGAAGTTATTATTATCTGTATTCGTGTTATAGGCTCCTCCGGTTCGGCTGTCGTCCCGGGAGCCTTCAGTGTAGGTGTATGTGCTGTGTTGTGCTTTGTGTTCGTGGAAGAGTGTGTGTGTGTCTCTGCCGCCGTGACTGTGTTTTTGTTGTGTGTGAAGAGGCGGTGTGTGTCTGGTGTTGTGTCGAGCCAGTGAGGTGTGAGTGGTGGCGTTGGCATTGTGTTGATGTGTGGAATGTTGAATAGTGTGAGTGTTTGTCTGATTCTGTGACTGATGAGTGGGTGTCGTTTTTGTAGTAGTGTTTGGCGTCTTGTGGGCGCGGGGGGATTTAAGATGTGGAATGTTGGGCGTGTGGGGTGTGAACTTGCTCTGGCGTAGTATTTGAGTAATGTGTATTTGCGTCGGCGGCAGAGTGTGGGAATGTTTGTGTCGATGTGTAAGTTTGTAGTGTTGGTGGTGCGACAGGCCCCAGTCACGATCAGCAAGGCAGCGTTCTGGACAGTTTGCATTTTTTTATTATTTTTTGAAACATATATCAGCAAATAAGAATGCATTATAATCCAGGATTGGGCGTATCAGGGAAGTATATATCTGGAGGAGAGTGGAACGACCTGCGCCCCACTCTCGACCAGCCAATGACTTCATAATATTAATTCGTCGCGTACATCTCTGCACTAAATCATTGAAGTGTGGGATGAACGAGAGACGAGTGTCTAACGTTATTCCCAGATACTTGAATGATTTGTCGAAAGGGATAATTTGATTGTTATATTTTAATGGAATGTAGGGTTCCACATATGCAGGTTTTTCGAAAAAATTAGGGATGCCGATTTACTTGGAGAAATTTCCAGACCCCATTGGTCGCACCATACCTTTATATCAATGAGTACTAGTTGTAAAATTTTGCTGGCTTGATCGACACTGGATTGCGAGAACCACACCGCCAGGTCATCAGCGTACATTGCAAATTTGAGACCTTTGTCGATCTTATTAATATTAATGAAAATGTCGTTAACCATAATTAAAAATAGGGTTGGGGAGAGGACCGATCCCTGTGGGACACCGTAGTCCTGATTTTGATTTGGAGAATATGTGTTGCCGCACCTTACATTAAAAGTTATATTGCCTAAAAAGTTTATTATAAATTTTGCGAGTCGACCTCGGATTCCGGCCTTATGGATCTTAACTAAAAGTGCGGTCTTATTGACTCTGTCAAACGCAGCTCTCAAATCAAGGAAGAGGGCGACCGTGACCTCTCTTCCTCGAAAGCCGCGCTGGACAGAGTCAATAAGACCAACTAAATTAGCTGAGTGGGGTTCACGAAGAACCAGCAAGAAATGCTCGAAAATTGACTGGACTTTGTCCTCCGCCCTGTATGACCGATATCCCCTTTACTAACAGCGTGAATGAATATGGAATCCTGGGGCGTAGCTGGGGGCAGTTATTTGCTGTTTTCAGCAATGACTACTTTCCGCCTTCTTTTATATCACCACATCTAACACCCAAACTACCTATCCTCATATGCTTTTTATGTTTGTTTCCATTTCTTAGCTGGGAGTGCCGCAACATTTTCTCTTTTGTTCTCTGGTGTTAATTAAAGGTGTCGTGCGTCGTTGAGATCGAGGGTGGGGGCACTCCTGGTCACCTATTAATGGGTGGTGGTTAGCAAGAAAACAAATTGTCCGCAGGGAATCGACCAGGTCGAAAACCTTTTTGGTATGGGGAGAGTAAATTATTTGATTCAATGTAAGTCCTGATACGTCCATTAACCATGCGTTCGAATAGTTTACATGCGCAACTAGTTGGGCGATAGCTAGCGGGAGAAAATTTAGGTTTGCGAGGTTTTAGTATAGGAATTAGCGTACTACTATGCCAAGATTCAGGGAAAGTGCCTTCAAACCACATGGTATTGAAGGCTGTTAGTAAGTTAGTGAGACCAGTCTCAGTTAAGTTTTTAAAGAAGGAGTGGTCGATTTGATCTGGCCCTACAGAAGTTTTACCGCATTTACTGATAGCATATGTTAGTTCTGAGTTGGTGAAGAGAGAGTTATAGCTTTCTACGTTGTTATAGTCAAAGCTAAGAGATTGAAATTGATCGTTAAGTTGGTTAGTAAAAGTTGGTGTACATTGCTGTGTTGATTATATGTTAGCGTAGTGTTGAGCAAATTGTGTTGCCACCTCTAGGGTGATCGTGTAAGATGTGTTGTGGATGTGTAAGTGTGGGATTTTGTATGACGGTGGTCTTTTATTTGAAAATGATCTAATTAATGTTCAATTTTTTTAAATGGAGGTAAATCGATTAAAAGTAGATGAGAATTCCTGCCAAGATTCTTGTTTTGCTTTGTCAATGATTGTTTTAGCCAGAGAGCGGGTCCTCCGTGCTTCGTTTTCGTTGGCTGCAGTAATATAGGCTTGCAGTTTCCTAAATGCTCTTTTCCGCAAGGCCACAGCTCTCTGGCATTCTGTGTTCCACCACGGGGCAGTACGCTACCTCGGGTGGTGTTGTGTGTGTGTGCGTGTGTGTGGAATGTGTTGGTGAGCTGATGCGAGAATAGTGTTTAAAAATGTGTTAATGTCGGTCTGGGAGTTTACGGGGTGATCAGTGTCAATGTGTTTTTGAAAGGAGGACCAGTCTGCTTTGCGAAGGTTCCATCTAGGCAGGGAGTACAAATTTGTCTGTCCTGGAGGGACTTGTAGTTCTAAGCCCCATGCTTGATGATGCGCGTTGTAATCGCCCATAATCAAACATGGGGTGTTAACATTTGTAATAAGCTGAGCAAAAAGAATCAATGTCTAAGTCCTCAGAGGGACGCAAATAAATAGCGATTAAAGTAAGTCCTAGCTGAGCGATTTTAATATTGACGCCAACTGCATACATACTAGTTTTCAAAGTTTAGAGCAACACAGTTCAACACTTTTCAATTTAGCCCCACCATTTTACGACCGCATTTTTAGAGCATCGTCCCCGGCGATGAACTGAATTTCGGATTTAGGGCCACACAAAGTCTTTTATGAGGAGGGAAAGGATTTTTGTGTCAGTGTCTCCCATCAGTCTACTCTGTGCCTCTGTGGCCCTCTTCAATTTATTTGTGCAGTGATCATTAGCGGATTCAGAGGGAGATATGGGGCCATGGCGCGTATTTCAGTTTCCCGCTACTAAATTGCCACAGGCTAGTACTTAGGGAGATGTATCAGTAAAAATATAGATATTGCTTTGAAATTCGGTTTGGGCATCGTCCATACTTGGTTCTCTAATATATCTTCCGTTTTTTTTTAAATCCTATTCCATGCGGGTGCCCAGAACTACGTTAACCTGCGGGGGGGGGGCAGATTCTGCCCCCCCCCCGCCAGAGATCTCGAGAACCGCTCGGTCCATTTCGATGGAGAAAACGCTATTCGATTCGTCATGACAAGATCTCTCTTTTTGGACCCCGACATTTTTGTTTTGTTAAAAAATGGTGGGACAGGGGGCAAAAAATCCGAAAATTTTAGGTGTTTTTTTAAAGGTCATTGCGGCTATGTGGCTTGACCAATTTCCATGCCCCAAACGTTTTTGAGCTTCAAATGTACTGGTTTTTAATACATCAAAAGAAAAAAAAAAGAAAAAAAAACCATAGGCGTATTCAGGGAATGTAAAATGAGGGGATTTTCTGAAGAAAAAATATGTGCTGTTCGTGATTGTTTAGGACGACATGAACATTACATGTGGGCATTATATGCTGTAATTGGTTAAATTTGATATATTGCGCATAGGCGGATCCAGGAAAAACATGGGGGGGGGGGGGGCACCATGCGCGTAACGCTTTTATCAACTTACTAATTTAAAGTTTGACCTAATTTGAGGGTGGGTATAGCCTCCCATTTTTTTTCCTGAGTGCGCTTCTGCCCCAAAAATATGTACAATCCCAGTATCTATGATGCATATTGCATTGGAATTGTTTCTGACGCATTTATTGCACTGCAAACTACGAAGGAAGTATGCGCCGCAAAACCGCATTCGTAACACCCTACCCAAAACAGGAGCCTGGAACCGTCTCTGCTGAACCGATTATTTCTAAATGTTGACACAACACGCGCCATTCAATTTTGGGAAAAGTCACAAAGTTTCAGGACGCTAGGTCTAACGGTTCAGAAGCGGCAAGTGAAAAGCCACCGGGAGGGGCAGAATCTGCCCCCGCAGGGAATAGGGTTACCAGACAATTTGGATTTTGTTGGAAATGTTTCCCCAAAATTATTTTTGTCATCACAAAATCAAAATGTTATAATATATTCAAAAACCGAAAGCTATATTGGAGAACCAAGTATGAACGAAGCCCAAACAGAATTTCAAAGCAATATGTATGTTGTTGACTGACTTAGTCTCCCTAAGTACTAGCCTGTGGCAATTTAGTAGCGGGAAACTAAAATACGCGTCCAGGACCTTCATTGAGCCTCGATCGAAAGGACCCATAGCCGATCAAAGTGACTCCCAGAAGACCCAATTAGGTCTCCAGATGGCTCACTGGCGTCCCCAGAGGGTCCAATATTGTTTGAAAATCGTCAAGTTTTGATCTTACATGCCTGTTTCGCATTTGAAGTGCACTAAGGTTAACCCAGCAGTTACTGGGGTATTTCTCATAACACGACTTATTGGGGGCTTTTCCCCCCTCTATCTCCGTAACCACAATACCAATCATACAAATTCAACCGGCATTCGATAGCGCTGGAAATATTGTCGTTCGAAACTATTTTGTTATCGACCTCGGGTCACCGATGACGTCACAGGTCAGGTCAAACATAACATATTCCCCAATGTCTAGCAGACATGGATGGTGGCATGTCTTGAAGGAAATAACGTTATTTTAAGGATCATTGATCTGTAAATCTACATGCCTTTTGTGCCCGACCCGACACTTCTGAGTACCATTCAGACCTTTCGATTACGATGAGTCAGGTCAAGGTCATTTTAGGTCACGTGGTCAAACTGCTGATTACAGTAAATTGGCGTTATTATGGATGTTGATGTGGTAGTTTTTCGTGTAAAGGCAGTCTTCGCGCAGTGTCTACTGTCTGCACGTGCGCATTGCACTCGGCGCCCGCATCCACAATCGCATGTAGGTACCTGCAAGCTCCGCCCACATCCACCTGCGTAACGTCTGCACGCACGCACGCAGCCTTCCGCAGTCACCGCACTGGCGGCAAGTTCAAGCTGCAGAAAAATCGTAATTCTTGATTTTTAAATTATTACGCCGTTCACCACCAGCTCACTACTAACAAATAAATACGAGGAACATCAGTGTATGAGGAATGTATATACGGCACTGCTTCACAGCGCTTAACGGAATGGTTACCCCTTTGGTGACCAGAATCACTCGTTATCCCCGACTGAAATGTAATATGCATTGCACGTTCCGCAGAAAAGGTGCCGTACAAGACGTCTTTTAACTCGTAAACTGTAGCACAAAGCCAACCATCTTTCTGCAATTATTGATTTCGATGCTAGTTGCGATAATGTAATGCCAGTAGCTTTGAAATTCACTGTGAATTGAAAAGGGCAGGACAAATATGCGGCTGCCGCTGTCGCTTGCTGGTGACGGAATCAGCGTCTACGAGGGCGTGGGGGGGGGGGGGGCACTGCTGCCGCCGGAAGGTCATCGCAGGCGGACGCTGGGCGCGCTATGGAGACGGCAACTTCCGGCAGCTCATCTTGGAAGATGGAGTCGAATGTGTCGAATGTTACGAAGCCTGCGGGCACTCACGACACCGGCGTAGCTCGGAACTGAGCCCTCCATCCAGAATGTGTCTATGAGCTGCAGCAGGGGCAGCCGGGCGATCGGACCCAGGTGACGGAGGTGCTCGTTACAAACGCCGTCCGGTCCAGGGGCCTTGCTCAGGTGGAGTCGCGGGAGGTGCCAGACCAGTTCCTCGAGGCTGAACTCCGAGCAGATGGCGCGGCGCTGGCCTGTGCACTCCTGGCTGCTGTAGAGTCTGAGGTCAGTTCACTTCTACTTGGCCGCACGGTCCAGCTTGGGCACTTGCACTTGCCTCGAGACGTGGGCGTACGTCTGGTTGAATGCCACCGCCTTCTGCCAGCCTCAGACAAGGAGGAGGCCGCCCTCTCATAGCATCCCCGGGTCGGTGGTCGTCGGATGAGCCCTCCCATATCTTCAGGAGCTTCGTAACCCTCTCCAAGCTGGCCGGCTTGTTGGCCAGCCACCCGGGGCGCCTCCTGGCGCTCTGCAACTGCTCTATGCATCTCTGGAGCCATGGCCCAGGGCTTCGGGTCCGCTCTCGTCCCACGCGGGATGCGGTGCACGCTGGCGCGGCGGAGCACCTCGGTGAACAGGGTGGCCAGTGCCAAGGCCGTGACCTGCGGAGGCTCTGCCCCGGAGAAGGCCACCTAGCAGTCGGCCTGAAAGGCCACACATCGGCCTTGTGGAAGGTCCATTTGGTCTGCGACTAGTAGGCTAGTCGGCGACCATTAGTCGGCGACTGGTAGGCTCGAAGGCTCGTGGATATTCTGAAAGAAAGATAACATAAAGCATGTTAAAATACAAAGCGTCCTTACAATGGGACCTAATTGACCTGGAGTAATGAATCGAAGTCCATTACGCTGCTCATGATGACGGCTCATGATTGATTACTTTCACGATTTATTTCAATGTTGAAAAATTGAAAAGTTGCATGTTTTATGTTATAATATTGGCAGTAACAAATCATGGATTATGACCAATCAAAAAACTTAAATGGAACGATAAAATAATTACTAGAAAAGACGAAACATGACAATCATGACCAAATCATCCAATGTTCTGCCAGATGTATTTAACTGTGGGAAATGACGCAATAATAGTGAACAAACTCTGTTCCTGCGACAGACTACATGTTAAACCGGAACCCTGCAAAATGCACCAAACACCAATGAGACAAATCGTACAATACAAGCAAAAATTATCCACTTGGTCCATGCTGTGAACAGGGCTGCCCATCCTTGCAATGACCACTGACGGCCGCGGGGGGGGGGGGGGCACGGGTGTCATGACTCCCCTTTGGCTGTCAAAGGTGGGGCCATATTGTCTTTTGGCCCCCGTTTTTCCAGTACCAACCAGAACCTGTTTTTGTATTTTAACACGCGCACTGGAGGGCCCCTGAAAATTACACTAACGGCGGAATCCGCCCGCCCCCCCCCCCCCCCACACACTCAGATATCGGCCCTCATAAGAGCCACAATAACGAAATTTGTAGGGTAGAGAGGTGCAGTGTGGGATCTCTGTTTTGTGAAAATTTCATGACCCTAGGTCAATATCTTCAAGGTCAAATGAGGTCAAATATGCTAAATTTGGTTTGTTATGCGCTCCTTGGCTTGACATTGTTGGGTCCTTGGCACGCAGTGATTGCATGTATAATGTATATACCCCCAAAATGGGTGTAATGATTCGTTGGAAAGTCTAATGATACAATAGGTATGGTAGAAGTTGCATTTGACCTCAGGTCATTTACATATCAACATTTCACTGCGGTCATTTTGGACATTTTGAAGTATTTTTTTTTTAATTTGATGGCCTATATGGCCTATAACTCAAAAGGTTTTCGGTCGATTTTAATTTGTCTTACTTTAACCCGCCGTTGACTAGGGGGGGCGTTTAACGCCCCCTGATGAAGTTTCGTAATAGCTCATCAACGTGAAACTTCGGGTACTTTCTCATAAATCAAGTTTACGTCTTCCGTAAAAAAAAAAAATCGTCGAACAATTTCGAGTTATATCGAATTTAGTGACGTCACTACACACGAGTTTTATCCCAAAATCAGATAAACTTTGCCAGGCCGTAGAAATGCCATATTTAAAAGCAAAATGCAATCGAAAAAGGCCAACAGATAGCAAATTGCAAGGGCTACAAACTGGCTATCTCGAAATTGGAAACAAATCTGGGTTTAGACCCCCAAAAAAATAAAAAATAAAAATGTAGAAAATGACCACAAAATCGAGTTTTTCAAAGATATTAAAAAAGCTGGAATATATTCAGAGAACCACACATGGGAAACCACCATACCAAATTTCACATCGATATCACCATTTTTAACTGACGTATGGCATCTAAAGTATGGGTAACTCATGTCATATTAAAAAAATGTTTTGTTTTGCCTTTTTTTACCAGATACAGACAAATCAATTGCACCACTATATTTCTTAGACAAAACTGATTTATAAATATGCCATTTGTATTTATATTTATCCATAATTTTGACCTTCAGTGACCTGAACATGACCTGAACGTGACATTAACTTCACGTAAATGACGTCAGGTGGTAAAATGACTATCACTATCGAAATCTACATGGAAAATAACTCATAAAACATGTGTTGCATGACTTTCGTAGATATTTTAAGCATATACCTTTTGTGACATGACATTAACTTTGGCCAACAACCTCAGTTTAGGTCATGCGAGATGTGTATCATACCTTTGGCAGCACTTTGGGTGATCATGGTCGTAATCGAAGGCTTTGGATGGAAAATATGGCCCATAGGCTCAAATGCGTCGATTTTGACCCTTGACCTGACCGTGACCTGACATTTGACCTCACGTTGATATTTTTTAGTATGCTTAGATCCATCTCGTTGAGAGCTTTTGACTTCCGCCATGTGCGTATCGCTGAGATACTTGGTTCGGAAGATAACCATGGGGGGGGGGGTTATCGCCCCCCCGTCAATGGCGTTCGACTGAGACCCCAGTCAATGCCGGGTTAAGTCCGGTCGAGCGGTCTACTAGTCCGACGCCATTAATTATATATATATATATATATATATATATATATATATATATATATATATATATATATATATATATATATATATATATATATATATATATATATATATATATTTATATATATATATATATACATATATATATATATATGTATATATGTATATATGTATACATGTATATATGTATATGTGTATATATGTATATATGTAAACCCTCGCCAGTGCAGGGGGTTGATGCCATCCCCTCGGTTTTTCGGGAATAACTTGCGTAAATATCAACCGATTGCAATGCAACTTTCAGGACCCTACTTGTGAACAATTTCACACATATGCAGGAAATTTTGAAGTTGTAGGTAACATGACCCGTGACCTTTGACCTGTTTTTCAAGATCATGTCAGGCGCAACTGGCGCCCAGTAGTATTGATCCTTGTAACTTGTGCAGTTCCATAGTATTTGTTGTTCAGGAAGCATATGCACAGGTGTTTCCAGGTGACAGTTGTGGTTTCCATTGAGATTGTGACCTCGATTGACTTTTTCAGAGATCAATCGAGGTCACTGACCTCCAATGACCTCATATTACGTTTTTGGCTTCTAGCAGTATCTAGGACATTTTGTGACACTGATTTCAAATAAGGGATCCATTTTACATAATGTTATGTTCCAATGGGGTCATGCGCCCCAACAGGTCAACCGAGGTCACTGACCTCAAATGACCTGACCTGACCTTTTTGGAATTTGGCAGTTTCTAGGACATTTTGTGATGCTGATTACGAAGTTGGCACCCATTAAGCATTATGATATCCTCATTCACGATTCTAGCTCGATAAAATTCAATTTATACGCATTTTCATTTTTGATGACATTGGGTCATTGACATGACCTCAGAGGTCACCTAATGACCTAGGACCTTAGAATCGGATATCAATGGCTTCCTCTCGTGACAAGCAACACGCTCATTTTTGAGTCGAAGCTCTAGCCCAATTAGGGGCTAAACGCTAGGGGGTCGTACCCCCCCCCCCCCCCCTGCACGGTCACGCACTGATCGGACGCTGCATGGGCGAGGGTTAATAGGGTTTGTCGAGCTTAGTTGTTGTATCATCATAGTCAGAATTTTTAGATACATCATTTCATTAATTTTAAAAGAAATCCAAGGGGTCCGCCCTGGCTGACCCCAAATGACCTTGACCTTTGACCTACTTTAGCTCAGCTGATAGCGCTTGCCGAGCGCATATTTTTATGTTCATCGTATTCAGGACGTCAATATCTATACGTGTGCACATTTGTTAAGCAAATCAAAGGGGTCCACCCTAAATGACCTTGACCTTTGGCCCGCTATAACTTCCTTTTGAGGGCTTTCCGAGCTTATCTTTTGACTTTTTCGTAGTAGCACGAGCACATTCTATCATTGTGGACATTTTCAAGCGATTCTGAGGGGTCCGCCTAGCCGAATATCGATCGAATATCGATCTTGAATTTGAATTTGTTGCCAACTTGATAGACGTGGAGCAACCACAGGATGAAATGTCATGTGAATTGGCGCGTCACGGCATTTTCTAGCCTCTTGTTTTTAGTTCAGCCCAACATATTTTTTCAACAACTATTTACCGCCATATTCCTGCGATTAACTACTCCCTTCCACACCTGACAAAATGTTTAGTTTTACCGGACCCAGCTGTTAATATTCAATTCCTATGAACAGCACTGTAGCTTTAGCCCTTTTAGTAGCCAAGATTATCGCAAGCCACACCCATGGTTGTCAACGCCGTTACGCAGAACCACTCGGCCAATAGCATGGCGCGATACATCCGCGACGGCCAATTGTAGGCTGTGATACAGCCACGCTGCCGCCAAGTGCCTAGCACCTGCAATGCATGGTGCAGGTGCTAGGCACACTCATAATTGTTTTTCATATATACATACATTTTTAATTTCCTCGGTGTTTGATGTGTTGATTCCAAATCTGATACTTGTTTGTGGGGAGAGAAAAAAAAATGATAAGGCAAGGGTAATGCCACTTTATTTCAGTTGAGAGGACAACTTCTTTCTAAAGGGCTCATTTGAATGAAATGTGTTATGTGTACCTTTTACAACCATAAAAATGGACCCATTTTACACTATGAATAAGGAAATTTGTAATGTACACAGCAGTCTTATGTTTATATTTTAGGTCCAATTTCAGTTTCAGGCATAAATTCGTATCATTTGTGGTAAAGATACACATTTTGTCAGAGCAATTTATGAATCAGCACATCAAAAACCTCATAAAATGCCAAATGTATGCATGAAAGAGAAACATGACCTACAGTAAACATTTACCACATTTTTTCACTGAAGTGGTTTGGATTCATTCATAATTTTTCTTTTTCATTTACATGCATTCATTTTGGCACGTAAAGGGACCTGCTTAGGGTTACAGGGGTGACTGCCCCTCCTGCCCCAATTGTGGCACTGCCCTGGTGATAAGGCAGGCAGTATAAGACAGGAGTGCCTACAAGACGGTTAATGTGATCTTGAAAATGCATATCTGCCCTACAAATAAGAGTCAGATTTGAAATTAGCACATAAAAACTTCAAAGAATGCAAAATTTATGCATGAAACTAAGTTTGGACATGGAGTAAAAAATACCTAAAATTCTCTTAACTTTGACAAGTTTGACATTACACCAGTATACCCTGATGTCAGATGCAGTCCTGTCCTGACAAATTCATGAAATGGGTGTCAATAAATGTCTGACATGAGGGAAAGTGCACACAAAATACTAAGAAATTATAAACAGCATAAAAAGTGAGACATTCAGAAATGTCCATAGTTTTACCATAGTAGAAAACATACTGTAATGCATATTGGTGGATATTTAGTTTAAATATTCAAACACAACTTACTACCTAGTAGATAATGAAGGATGTGTTCTTTAGAACATTCTGAATCAGAATCCTGAGGGGAATGATGTAGTAAGACATTCTTTAGATTCCCCATGGGGACTGGCCGGAATATTCCTGTCATTCTGCCGGAACGAGGGGAATGGAAAGAGCAGCCTGAGCTAAGATGGAGGTCCCCGGTGGAGTGGTGGATTTGCAGAAGTGCAGTAATAAATGTTTGAATTTATGCTAATTGCTTTATTTTTGTCCAAATCTATTTGGAAGGGACAGAAACGGTGTGAAAATTGTTTCAACGGATTTGGCATGTTGTAGTATAACATGCCAACAACCGGTACAGCATGTTGGCATGTTGTAGTACAGCATTTGGCATGTTGTAGTACAACAACCGGTACAACTTGTACCGGTGACGCGCTTGCAACAAACACAGCACAAATATTCATAAGAACATTCAGCCTTGGAGGCGGAATTAAGAATTGTATCACAGTGTCACATTCTGATTTGGAATGCTCTAAGAATGCGGCCACAAATATTAACCACCAATGGAAATTTAATGACTGTCAAATTCCATACAAACAAAACCATATCTCTATCACAAAGCACTTTGGAAGATATAACCTGACAAGGCAAGGCAAGGCAGTATGAGAAAGCAGTACAAGACAGTTAAAGTGGTCTTTAAAAAACATTTACACAAACATTTTTTTTTGTACCTCAAGAAGAAAAAACAGCTGAACTAGGTTCAATCTAGCACATCATTTCTGCTGGCGTTCCCAAATAACAAATAGGTGGGTAGGTAACAATTTTGTCTTGGAAGTCTTTCATTCTCAATTTTGATGTCTTTTTTATCTGACTCACAGTTTTGTGAGCTATTCTGAAAATGGCAATTCCAGGTCATTTCTGTAACCATTCACTAACAATCCTTAAGCATGTTTTACCATTAAAATCAACACAAATTCGGAAAAAGCAGGGTCTACCGACTACAACTCTGCCACAACTCAATTCAGAGCACAGACACTATATCAGCAACTACCATCTCACAATCGTTATTATCTTGTTTTACACAGCTATACACTATATCTCAGTCGTATTCCGCTTTTGCGCACCTTTTCATAGGAAAATTGAATATTTTATACTAATTCTACACGTCTGATTTAATTAGAACTGCACTCAAAACAGGGAAATTCTCAGTACTTACCTAACAATAATATTTGTATCACCCGTCAATTTGTCCGCCCCTGTAGCTCAGTGGGAGAACGCTGGACTTCTGACCTATCCCGGTAGTGGCAGCCCGGGTTCGAGTCGCTTCGGCGCTCGCTATTTGCTCCTGGATGGGATGGCCGGCGGCCGGTGGCAGCGGTCGCACTCAAGGCCAGGTGACGTCAGTGAGCGGGGCGGACCGTGTCCAGGTATGTCGGGCATGTAAAACTTTCGTCTCTAAATTCTGCCGGCCAACAGGAATTGCGCGATCGGGTGGTGCGGTCAGGACCTGCGCAACAAGCTCTGCTTAGCGTGGGTCCTGATCTCGGAAATCCATCCATACAAAAACATTCGGACTAAATTTATTATTTAAAAAAAAAAAATCACCTCAGCTGACTGCAATGACTCCGCCATTACAACTGAAATGTAAACGTGGGCTGTTTGTTGTGTGAAATGCGTCAGATATGTTTCCAGTAAGGTCACATCGTGGTAGCGGCTGCTGTAAGGCCGACCTTCGGTCTCAAATACAAGTCCTGCGCTCCACCAGGAACGGAGGTTTAGTGAGAGCGTGATAAGGTTTAGTGGTCGACCAGATACATATGACGTCATATGACAGCCTTAGTATCTGACACATTTCTGTGCCCACGTTGTTTACATTTAATTGTAATGGTGGAGTAATTGCGGCCAGTCGGCTTAGGATATTGACAGGTGATAAAAATCATTAATGTCAGGTAAGTACTGAACATTTCTGTTGAGTGCAATTCTGATGAAATCAGATGTGTAGAATTAGTATACAATATTCAATTTGCCTATATAAAGGTGTGCAAAAGCAGAATATCGCCTATATTTCTATTAATTAACTTAAAATCCGGAATTTCTGCACAAGTTATGTCGTTCGGACTCAGACTTCAGAGCTTTTGAGAAGTATTTAAGATATCTGTCAGCAAGCATTCCTAATAATTGCATATAATAGGTTACAATATTAAACCTATGTAACATCATTCTTACAAACGTTCGCTGACAAAGATATGTAGAATAGGTACATATCGAAAGCTCTGAGTCTGAACGACTTAACTGATGTGGAGAAAGTCCAGATTTGAATGTAATTCAAACTTATAACTCCACATTAATCATTATGTCTTCCTATATCTATTTTTTTTTAGAACATTGAGGGGACTGAGCAATAGATTGAGGTGGTTAATCCCCTCAATTGAATAGGGAACTACATCCCTGCATGAGTATCTAGGGCCTTGCCCTGCATGGACGTCAAACAGGGTAGGTATGCCTATCTTTACAGACCTTGGGTAGGCCAGGTACCGCATGGCTGTTGTTGTTGGGTTAGGGCGCGTAGCTTCGTGGAGGGTACCGCATGGCGCATATCATACTTTTCTATATTACTATATACTCGCAACAACGATCGAGAGAGTACAAAGATAACTAAAATTGTGTACTATATAATTATCGTGACATAGTCAATATATATACGAATATATATTAATTCACTTACCTTTTTAAAAAAAAAACTCCCAATTCCGTACAAACACCCGCACCTTCGCAAATCGCATTACCTGCCAAGATTGTCTTTCTAACCAGGTCTTCCACTAAATAGATACACACGCTTCTTATGACGTCATGGAAACGGGCGCCCGCCATTGGTCAGTCGTTGTGATGGGCACTTGCTAATGTGATAAATGCTGGTTCACCTGCTAGTAAATAATTCGGAAAACCTTAAGAGTTTTTGTGACGACATAAGACAAAAAGATGATAAAGATGTTGTTACTATTTATTTTTGCTGATGTTATGACTAAGGCCGTATATACTGTTATAACAAGAAAACGCTGGAAGAAAAAGGCACAACAAATGATGCCAATATGGCGCACCAGGAAAAATGCTACCAAATTCCTTCACAATGTGACCCTAAAACCGAAGCTCTAAAAATATTGAATGAAGAGTCACGACAGCCACCCTAGTTCAACAAACGTTTTGCCAAAGTTGTTGAAATGTGTTGGATGGCCTAACCAAATTTAGGGCATCACTCCCGATGTGGCTGTAAATTTGTCTGTGGACTTTCCCCATTGAACTGCATTGTATAAATTTAGGGCCACAATTTTGGATGGTCTAAATTCAAATATGCGGAATTTCGGGTTTAGGGCAGCGAAATGCTGCCCTAAATGAGAGAAAGACAACCATCTAGCGTTGTTTGAAGATCAATTTGATGATGCAAGAGTGGGTTTGAAATAAGCCTCGGCACGGTGATGCATTTACGTTATTTGTATAAAGACTATAGCCCGGAATTTGTAAAGTATAGTTATTAAAGTCGGCGTCAATAAAGTGGGTTTCCTGAACGGCGGCTACTAACGGATTATTATTTAAGATATAATGTTTGAGTTGCCCCCAATGGGATATTGTCATAGTATATACCAGTTGGATAAGCAGGACGTGTTTTTGAGGCTTTCCTAAAAAGATTGAATTTTGCGCACGGAGAAGTTATTCGCCACTAAATTACATACCAGAAGAAATAAAAGAACAGGAAGATATTGTTGTGATATTCTTTTTTGAGACACTTACTCTGGATAAGATGTAATATGTATTTATATTTTCATAATTTTCGTCATTTTTAGCATTCTGAAGTAAAGTTTCACGCAAGCGACCTCTGATTTTCTCGTTTGAATTTTAATATCGCGCGGCAATAAACCACGAGAATTACGCAAAAACCTCTGGAGGAAGAAATACAGTGATACAAACACCATACAGAAAACTCCAAGAAAACAATAACGAAACGAATAGTTAAAGGCAGAGTATTTCAAGATTGCTGCTTATGTGAGCTATGAAGAAGCTCACATAAGACTGAAAATAAAACAGCAAATATTGATCTTGCTAATTCAGAAACGATTAGCAAACGAAGAACGAACGAAACGAAACATCACTTGCATCTTCATGGTGTTTATATTGCTTGTTTATATGTACTTTTACTGTTGCACATCACTTTTTACTCCCACTTTTATCCTTCCCCTCCCTAATGCAGTTCGCTGTGCGCGGCGCCAAAATGGCTGACGCGCCGCACTGCACCATCCTGATCCTTCTATCCACCCTCCGCTTCTACCCGATCACCTCACATAACATCGCGACGGGCACGTAATAGCCACTAGTACTGTGTGTCACATCGTGTACAATGTACGAGATAGTGGATGTGCCGGCACGTCTAAATAAATAAATAAATACAAATTAAAGATCTAACATTGCATTGGAGGACGAATTCTGATTGGTTGTTAATCATCGGGAGTTACTTTCCAGACCACGCCTCGCGGTCGCACGGGTACGCCTGCGGCGGGAGCGGGGGCGGCTCGACCTGGCTTCAGGGAGCTCAGCGGGGCGGGATGGTGACTGGGAGGGCGAGGAGCAGGTGTCACTCTCCTCAGAGAGTCGGGGAGGGGGAGGGGGAGCGGGCGGGTAGGGAGCTGGAGCGGGAGGGCGGAGACTGGGCGGGGTTGCGGACGACCTTGAGAGAGACGGCCCTAATCCAAGAGTCGTCAGAGGTGGGGTCCTCCGAGGATCGGCGCCCCGCTGGTGCTGCGGAGGCCGGGGAGGGGGGGGGGCAGAGTCGGTGTCTGATTTGGCTGGGGTAGGGGAGCGTGGTGCCGGTGGCACCGAGGTGGGATAGGCGGGGGAGGCGTCTCCGGAGTCCGACAGGGAGGGGGGGTCGGGAAACCGGGATGTCCGGCGGGGGTCTGTCGGCTGGGGGGTTCGGCGGGAGGCCGGTGGGGTGGGGGTGAGGTCCCGGCAGGGGAGCACCGGCCAGGCGCAGGGAGGGAGGGGGGGGGGGGGCGGCTCAGCGCTCTTCACACGGCTCTATCGTGCTGAGATTGCTAGCTGCGCAGTTGTCGGCCGGCCGTCTCAGCGCTCTTCAGCAGGTAATCCTCTGAGCAGTAAACCCTGCCCAACAGCGGGCTGATTATTGAAGAGAAGTGGCCCGATATTGACACTGAGCAGTGAACCCTGCTCAACAGCGGGCTGATTATTGAAGAGAAGTGGCCCGATATTGACACTGATAAGTACATACTTGATGTGGGACCGTCGCGGTGTTGTCCCACTAATCCAGACACATCGCCACGGTCGGTCCAAGATAGCACTGCGGTTGATAGGAAATATTCAGTAACGGCAATATGCTACATTGGCCTGGTTGAATTTTTTGACTACATTTTGTACCTTTTCAATCGGATATCCTACAAATCTAGCGGACTTGATTAATTCCAAAGCATACAAAACAAACTATCGGTGGCAAGGAGGCAAAGGAGGCATATTTCCGACAAACAGCAGCGAGTGATCAGAGAACAGACCGTTACAGAGGCTGCTTCAAATGCCATGTTTGCACTGAACAGAACAGGCATGCCCAGGGGTGAACAAAAACACAGTGACACGGTGTCACACGCCGATGACAGATTAGGGTCGAACATCAAAAATAAGACAGAATTGTCTCTTCACAACTTCACTTTTATTCGCAACTACAGTCATCAGAAATGATCCGATTCTGCGTCAAACTACTCCCAATCAGCACCCTTTTCATTTAGTGGTGGCATCTTTTTTAGACAGGGGGTACAGAAATTTCCCGGCCGCCAGGCCAGCGACCAATGTATTTCTGCTATTGGAAACGACACGAAAACGACAAGAATTAGACAGTCTGTCTAAAAGGTTGCGAGAGCATGGGGAGCGCAGTGGGAGAGGTTTTCGGCATACACCGTCAGCTCGACCATGTTAATGCGGCGAGAGAACTCGTGGTACGATGGAATGGGCCTGATCGCTGCAAAGCAGACGACCTGATCCGTGCTGTCCAGCGAAAAACAGACTTTCGCTTTACGCGACGCACCACTGGCATCCACAAGACAGTGGCGGGGACCGTCATCACCCGGCACAAAAATACCGCCTCGGCCAAGTGCGCGCTATTCACATACAAGTGAATATAGGCATGGTGGATAGTACCTAGTATGGTGGATAGTGCCTAGTACCCGCGCGCTTTCCCGAGTTCCTGAGCTGGTCACCTGAGTCCCGCTGGCTGGCGAACAGAGCGCTACAGCTGGCATGCCTTCAGTAGTTGACAGATAACTGTGCAATACAATGCTCATGATGTGTTCACTATTTTTGGGCAGAGAATGTGCACTTGTTTTGACTAACAACAAAAACAATAGAAGAAGTATTTTTTCACTTATTAAATAGTTGCGACTGCTTGCTTTTGACAGCTCTGAGGCAAGATTCCTTGTGCATTTGCACATGTTATTGAGGTGATGTTACTACTGTGCTGATGGATAGCTGGTCCAATCACAAGTTAAATTCAGGATATATTTGGAATCGGGCGAAAAACACGCCGCCCTCTACGGTAATACATTTTTTAAGCAGTTTCGCTGCATCATTGTTTTGTAGACAGATTAGACAGATATGGGCTTTGTCGCTGACAGCTTAGACGTTTTTTTCACCCCTGGGCATGCCATAGGAAACTTATCTGCCAAAGTACAATTATGGTACATATAGCTACAAACGCACACACTCGCGGAACTTCGGCAGAACGGACGCAACGCTAATCATCCTGACATTGGGACAAAAGTACCGACACATTTGTGACTATTGGGCACTGGCTCAGGCACGCTATCGGTTTTGAAGACGCGCTGGCCTTGGCGCCGTCATGTCGAAGGAATTAGAAGCTCCGAGATTGACTGACGGTGGTGCAAGACAAACACCGCCGGATAACGCTGGCGTCTCGAGATAGCCGGCACCGCGGCCGCCCTCTCACGTCACGTGGCAAAGCCAATCAGTTACCCCCCCCCCCCCCCCACCCACCCACCAACTGCACGCTGGCGGTGGCGGTGTTTCGAAGTTCAATGCGCCGTCTCGTGTTACAAGATTGCGGCGGCTTCTTATGGTGCCCATGTGACAGGCGGGGCGGGGCTGGTGCCCATGTGACAGGCGGGCTGTGCTGGGGCAGTGCACAGTCAGGGACCCAGGAGCCAGGGGGGGGGGGCAGTGGAAGGCAAATCATCCCGCCGTCAACATAGGAACTGTGGGGGTGGGGAGGTGAGGGGGGGGGGGGGGGGGGACACCACAACCTTTAGTTGCTCTTCGTTGTATATATTACATTGTACA
Source organism: Chirona hameri (assembly GCA_036785665.1). Lineage (NCBI taxonomy): Eukaryota > Metazoa > Arthropoda > Thecostraca > Balanomorpha > Balanidae > Chirona > Chirona hameri. The sequence continues at coordinate 42,469 of JAXIVJ010001224.1, forward strand.
TTACACATTACACATACATTGTACACCAGTAAAACGCCTTTGTGGACGAATACCGAGTGGGCGCGCTCTGGAAAAGCTAAATAAAATGTCCGTGAAGTTAGCGACTCAGGCGGATCAGCGACGAATTCATAATTGGGCCAAACCTCGGCCCAAGGCCAACTCTAGCACGCTGAATACGAATATGACATTCATTTTTATGTTCAAGTTCATTTTTGTTTTTATGTTCATTTTTATGTTTAACATTGATTCAAGGTCAAAGAACAGGGTACCACATAACGTCCCGAATATATTTCCGGATCCGTCCAAAAGTTGTCCCATATGATAGACAGGGCCCATATCTAACGTCTGTTATCGTGACCTGATCCGTGACCTTGGAGGTCCCTGGAGGAGACCTTGGAGGTCAAATTTGAGTTAAAAGGACGGGGTACCGCATAACGTCCTGAATTTATGGCGGGATCATTTGCAAAGTGGGCCCATATGATAGGCAGGGTCCATATCCAACGTCCGTCATCGTGAAATGATCCGTGACCTTTGACCTTGAAGGTCAAATTCGAGGTCAAAGAACAGGGTACCACATAACGTCCCAAATTTATGGCGGGATCCTTTCCAAGGTGGTCCCATATGATAGGCAGGGTCCATATCTAACGTCCGTCACCGTGATCTGACCCGTGAACTTTGACCTTGGAGGTCAAATTCGAGGTAAAAAAGAAGGGGTACCGCATAAGGTCCCGAATGTATTGGCGGATCCTTCCATAAGTAGTTCTATATGATAGGCAGGGTCCATATCCAACTCCGTCACCGTGACCTGACCCGTGACCTTTGACTTTGGATGTCAAATTAGAGGTCAAATAACGGGGTACCGTATAACGTCCCGAATTTATGACGGGATCCTTTTCAAAGTGGTCCCATATGATAGACATGGTCCATATCTAACGTCCGTCATCGTGAACTAACCCGTGACCTTTGACCTTGGAGGTCAATTTCGAGGTCAAAGGATGGGGTACTGTCCTTTGACCTCGAAGTCCTTTGAACTCTAGTACCGATCACAATTGTATTTTGTGGCATAGCCGGTACCAGAGGTGGGACGCAAGCGCATGGCCCAAGGTCATGGGCGCCTCCAGGGCTGAAGTTTGGGGAGAGTTGTGGAAACACGACGTGTAACTACATAGAAAAAAAATATCAACTTGAAACATGGTCACCTGTTTTAGCCTTGCACACATATTTAATATTTTTTCCCATTTTGTTGTTGAAATTTTGGGTTTCTTAACCCTATTTGTAACAGGCTCCTGGCTACCCTTATTTGTAACAGGGGGGGGGGGGGCGGGGGCGGATTCCGCTCCCCCGGGAGATCTCGAGATCTACCCATCCGATTTTCAAAAATGAAACGGTGTTTGCTTCCCCTCAACACAATCTACATTTCTAAATAATAATAAAATCTAAATTTTGGATAGGGGGGCAACAGCGGGGCAAAAACTACAAAATGTAGTGGTATTTTTGATCCAACATAGCTTTCATGTTTGTCGACCGATTTTAACACAACTGATAGGAATCGATAGAGATTGAATTGTAAATTGATATATGATGGTGACGTTTGAAAATTAAAAAACAATAGGCGTGTGCAGGTCACTCAATATGGGGGTGAAGTAAATGCGTAATAAAACTATTTTTGATGTTGTTTTTTTGATAAATGAAATGGTATGTGATTGTGACATTATAAACAAAACTTATAAATCATATTATTTGGCATAGGTGGTACCAGGTTAGTGAAAAAGGGAGGTCAAATTGGGAAAAAATATTAACCGCAGACAAGTTGCTACCCAGCACTATACATATGTTACTGATCGTAGATAGTTCCTTTTTGCATGTTGTACTTCATCATAGGCGTATCCAGGATCCACACTTGGGCGGCACAAGACAATTTGATAAGTATATTATCCGCTATTATGATACTAACTAGTCAACAGTGACTATTTCACTACAACTTCAATTAATATTGCTTACCCCCATTTTCACCCTACCTGGACTCGCCTATTATTTTATAATCGTTCGTAGAGTAGCCTGTGGTGCGTGTTTCATTCGAAAACTGCAGTATGTTATGTCATTGTACGCCCATGCCTCTTAGTTTCCTTGCAATAATATGACTCCCTTTCTTCCATTCCTGAGCGCGCCTCTGCCAAAAATGACTTTATTCCCTTTTCTGGCCTCATATGTGCATATATCAATTTAAGCTAAACGTCTATTGCGCCGTTATCGCTGGAATATCGTCATCTCCATGCCAGTCACCCCCCTTTTCATGTGCCTGAACACGCCCCTGAAACTCTATATGTAATAAATTATGCAAATAATGGAAGCAGCAGCTATCTTTTACATCTTGATAGCTATAAATACCCCTTACATCGCTCTATTGGCGTCCCGCCAAGCATTGAATACTTCCTGGACCCCCCCCCCCCCCTTTTCAAGCCCCTGAAACCGCCTCTGCCATGCAATTTGTATGATATTTCATTAACTTCAACTAATTTACACTTGTCGAAATCACCGTAAACCGATGTAACGCTTTCATACTTGAGGCAGTTAGGAAAAAAACCGTGAAGGTCGCATTTTCGTACTATCGCCAAATGTCGCCTCCGAACCCACCCAAAACTGTGCCCTGGAACCGCCTCTGTTCAGGTTAGGAACTCAATTTTGACTCCAAATGCGGTATTCAATTCTATGAAAAGTCCCAAAATTTCATGGGCCTGCTCCCAGCTATTCTGGAGATATCTGCGAAAAACATGAGGGGGGGGGCGGAATCCGCCCCCCCCCCCCCTGTTACAAATAGGGTTAAGGGCGATCGACTCCAGGGACGGATTTTGGGGGCATGTGTTTGACTCCGTTCACACGCAATGTGTTTAGTGTCCCTGAACGTTTTTTTTTTGCAGTGGGTAATTTCATGGAATATCATTTGCATGGATATTTTTTTATTTTGGGGCATAGGCGGTCACAGGTATGCAATTAGGGGGGAATTGTGGGCCCATGGCGTGACACTACATAACAAAATATATAAATAAGCAAAGATAAAGATAACAGAAGACAAAGCTCAATTTCCTCCCCTTTCCCCTCCTTAGCACGCCACTGCACAAATAAAAAACTGCCATAATTTACATTATCATGCATATAAATATATTTATAAGCATCTAAAACATAAATGAAAGCGGCAAAACTATATTATAGTGACATATTTTGATACCCCCTTTGGAATTGCCTGTGGACATCATTGGGTTTATTTCCCCAAACGTGAAAAGTATATGTTAGAGCATACAATTAGGTGACGAAATCCAACAAAATGAGATAAAAATTGCGTTCAAACAACGTCCACGTCCAAGTCCAAGAATCTCAAATTGGATGTTTCCCCCATTTTTGTGCTGCCTGTATCCGCTCATGATACAATTTTGCTTATTTATGAATACAGGAATGTAGTTCATCCTCCAGGGAATCGAATGCCACTTTTTCAGAGAGAATCGGTCCATGGGTTTCCGAGATACGAGGGGGCCGATAGCCCCCCCCCCGACAGATTCGTGTTTTTGTCTTCATCCCGACAGTAATAGGGTTAAATTGTTCATGATCTCCTTTTTCGAATCCGCCAAAAGGGAGTACGTCCTGAGCTCTGCATGCTTCAATACCGAGTGGGCGCGAAGCGCCCGTGAGGTTTCTTGTCAACTTACTAGACAAATTTACATTTGACCCGGCCCGACACGGCCCGACACGGCCCGACCCGGCCCGACCCGGCCGTACAGACGCTTTTTCGGAAACTTATTACTTTGCAACTACTGCTCCGGTTGAGATCGTATTTTCACCATTGGGTAGGCCCATCAAATCAATTTTGATTTTGACATAGTGCTTTCTGATAGATGTGGTACCACAGCGCGTGGCACACGCAAACGTCGAAATGAACCAAAATGATTTTTGATCAAAAATGGCATTATTAATCTAAGCATTAATTGTATATACGCTGAAGCATGCAGCGCTCGAGACGTACTCCCTTTTGGCAGATTCGAGAAAGGAGATCATGAACAATTAAATAAACTTAATTTTTATGTTGGCATGCATGGAGGCCTGGCAATTTTTATGGAGGACTAAAAGTACTAAAAGTGTTACTACCACGTGTGCTCCCGTACCGCTTAATATTTGAAAACTGTTTTAGCTTTACCAGAGCGCGCACGCTCGGTCATTGCCACACAAGGCGTTTTACTGGTCGTATAAATTAATGCTTATGTAATGCGATACATTTTTTCTTCTTTCAATTAAACATCAGAAATCTGCAACACAGTCAAAACATTCAATAATTAGCAGCAAAAGCTGTCCAGTGGTGGACGGTGGTTGAGACGAGCGTCTACGTGGTCAGCGCCGGTGCCTGGGACCACGGCCAGCCGGTGACAGCTGCAGAGAAAAACTTAAACAGGTGTCGGCTCCCCTTGTTTTGACGGAGCCGGGTGAAGGGCGGTCCAGGAATGCGAACGCTTGGGCGGCGGCCGGGCACAGAAGCGGCGGAAAGTGTCCCGAGGCGTTACACGTGGCCGAAATCAGAGGATTCGTGCCAGCAAAAAGAACTAGACCGGCCAATCGACGAAGGAAGTGGCGCAATACGTGGGAGCCTGTGGACGCAAAACGCCTGGGCGGCAACCGACTAGGGAGAGGAGGTGAAAGCTTTTGGTAGGAAAGTGAAAGTTGTTAAAGGCCTGACCAAAGCAAACGGGGAACCTTTTTCTGACGTACGTACGGGGGAGAGGACAGTCGGGACTGGACCGTGAGAGTGCACGAACGGAGGCGGCCGCGGCCCTCGCCGCGAGGCCCGGCCGCGGCCCACTGTCGTGACGCTCGTCACGACAGGGTCGACGTTCATGTGGCTGTGACAGAAGATTTTTGGAGTAACTTTGTGGAGAGTCATGAAAATTAATTGCCTCAGTCAAGAAGTTGATTTATTTTCCCGAAACAAGAGAAAGCCAAGATGGACAGAAGAGACGAATTGATAACTGAGGTTGAAGGGCAGCAACCC